>BLYE01000207.1:0-87712 GCA_016586335.1 Nitzschia putrida
AAATGATTGCTCCCATGGCATGCGAATCACGAGCTCCCTATGCAGTGTCGGTATGTGATCTTTCACGGATATAATTTTCTTTGGATAAAAAATGTTTTTTCTCACCCATGTCCATAATGTTCCAGTATTTGTCGACGAGTATTGTGGATGATCTCCAATTGGGAATGGATCATCGGGCGGTGGTTTGGTGCCATGGGTTGCTGGACAAAGTTCGCAATGTGATATGGACTCTGATGAAGTGTACAAAACTCCAAGGTTCGGCTTCCTGTCCATCAGACGTTTCCGATCTTCTGGGAAATGTTTCCTATGTGAGCGAAATGATGGCAATGACACAAAAGCTTGAGGTACGTTGGAAAGGCTTGCGTCGGAGTGGGTGGGATAAATGAGTTTGGACTGACCTTTTCGGTGGTGTTACACGATGAACAGTCCCAATGGGGTGTTCTAGGTGCTGTTTGCATGGATGCAGCAATGATATATCACCTACCAGTTTTGTATGGATTGTATGCTTTTCTGGCGGCTTTGTACTACGTTTCGGATTTCCCCTATCCCATCCTAGCAGTTATGTGCACGAGCTTCGTGTCGGATCTACCCAGGAGCACACATGCAATCTTGACTTTGGTTGCTAGTTCCTTGTTTTATGCTATATTGTCCATTCTACCACTTGCAAAAGCGAGGCCACTCCCACCTATTGGGTGGATAATCAGGCTTTACGTGACAACACTGGAGGTCTTTGGTCTTATTGGTTGCACCGTGGCATTCCTCTTGACAAGAAAGTGGTCCTTTGATTTCATTGGGTGCTCCCTTTTCCTTGGCGGAGTTTTCTCCATCTACTTGTCGTGTTGGTTCTCCGTGAGGTATGCCAGTCACACGCATCGTCGGAGCAGCAGGGCTCTATTTGCTTTGATGATTGTTACTGTTCCGGGGATGTTTGCTGGCATCCTCGTACTGACACTCTGGGAACAGCATGTGTTGGCGAGTTCATGGAAGTTTCTGGCTCTTGTCTGGTCATCTGTCGCGGCTTTGTGTTTTTGTCATGTTCGTGGATCTAAGGTGCAGAACGTGTGGTTCCACTTTTGGGTAATAGTTCCCGGCATTCTTTTCACTGGTGCCTTGCTGAGCATTCGAGGAAACGCCTCATTGGTCGGCATGTTCCCATTGATCCTCATACTCCTTGAGCGCGAGCGCCAACCGAAATCCGCGGCGTAGATTGACCTAGGACTTCATATTCCGCCAAAATACAAGCAATTTGCACATCAATTTCCACAAAGGGTGGGGTGTGTGAGACTTGCTGACCAAGGTACCCTGGTCCAAAACCTTCAAACTCTCGACGGAGTCTGCCTCTGGGTCAACGAAAATGGTCAATTCCTCGTAGCTACCCAGTCTTCTCAAATCAGCAAAGGAGACGTAGTTTGACACGTGTTGTGTTTGCGACGATGGGGAACTCTCAGAAGCGAGGGTAACTGGCGTAGAGCAGAGGTTTTTGTTGCCACAGGCGTCTGAGTTGCGAATGATTTCCAAGTCCAGTTTTAAAGCCTGGCGTGCTTTCTTGTTGGAAGTGGGATGCGAGTTCATACGGCTTTCCGGGTTCTTGTGATGCAATTGAATCAGGGCAGTTTTGTGTGCTTGCAAATGGAAACAGTCCCTGAACAACCGCAGAACGTTGAGTGGGAGTTCCACTTTCTCTTGGTCCTCGGAGAGAATTTATTGGTGTAGGAGAGGTGCCTAGGAATGTTCCGTATCATACTTTAAAACCAAAGCCACGAATTCAAATTTTCGGCATCCAGCTCCGAATGGTGCAACCGTCACAAGAACTTGAAAATCTCACTTTGGCAACCGAGGTCCGAAAAACATAGCTTTGAACGATATGAGCTCGAAGGCAAGTAGAAGGTCAGGGATGCAATCCAAAGCAGAGAGAGCAAACTCCTTCGTCGGTGCCTCTTGCAGAGTCTGGGAATAGTTTTTCAAGTACACATTGCATGACCGACATTGACAAAGTTGGATCCTGGACACGTGGTGAAGGACTACTGGTACCGAGACATCAGCCAGATAGATACCAAGCGCCCTAGATCGATTCAGGGCTATCTCCTTGATAACCAAACAATGTACTTGAACAACATAGATGGAAAATCGGGAACGCTTTAACTCCCAGTGCATGATGAGCTCGACAATTATATAGCTCTATCCGAGTCACGGATTCAACCGTGGATCGATGACACGTCACGTCATCATCCTCAAAAGATCTCGAGAAAGATTCTGTGGCAGAAAAAGCCGCTCAACTTCCGGTCCTTTACTTGAACAAACTCATACTCCCTGTTTTAGCTCCAAAATGCAACGAAGAAGCCAAGGGTATACACCGAAGCAGAGGGAGCACTCGGTGTCTGGTCATCCTCCTGTAGTGACAGGCCATCGGTATCACATATACACTCAACGTGACGACCGCTACATCTACATAGGCAAAGATGAAGCCACCCGAGAGCCCATGTTTTTGGATTATGGCCGTGTAGTCAAGCCTCACAAAGCACCGTCCAATGAAGGCACACAACGTCAAAGTTATAAGCCGAAACAGAGGGAGCCATCCTTAGCTGTTCATCCTCCAACTGTCTTGGTCGGCCAAAGTAACTATCGCTCCAACTATAGAGGCGAATATGCAAGCATTCGGGAGCCCAAGTTTTCGGATTATGGCCGTCCAGTCAAGTCTCACAAATCACCTTCCATGGGATACTCACAAAGTGAAGGTTTCGCGCCGAAGCAGAGGGAGAACTCTTCAGCCGCTCAACCTCCAGTAGTGATGGGCCATAGGTATCACAAATACGCTCAGCACGATGATCGCTACAAATACATCGGGAAAGATGACATCACACGCGAGCCCTTGTTTTTGGATTATGGTCGTGTGGTCAATCCTAACGCTTCAGCGGCAGTGGGAGGCTCGCGAGTTCAGACTTCTTGGAACCAACAGCTTGAACCAAATTCTTCCTCTGACGATGAGGTAGCAGGACATGGTGCTAGCTATGCATGTGGAAACGTTCAGGAAGAGAGTGACGATGAGGCAGGACCGACATTGGTGTCTGGGTGGGAGTATGCCGAGGATAATGATCGATACCAGTATGTTGGTAGGGATGAAGACACGGGAGAACCTGAATTTCTGGATTACGGCTGTGACCAAATTGATTCAGACAATGGGAATGGACAAGGACAAGATAGCGACACGCAAGATTACCACCAGGATGAAAGCCAAGGAGACTATCAAGATTACGACGACTATGATGACAATGCTTGGTCAGACCATCAGGATGATTGGGACAACGATGACGGTGGAGGCTACTCCGACGATAGTTCGTATTGATTGGTATAGACGTGGGACTTGTGATATTTCATAGTTTGCCCCCGAGACAATTGTCTGATCCTGCTATTGTCATTTCAAAGCACTACTAGTCGCGACTGTTTCAATTTTGATTGTGACTTTGGTTTATGTACATGAGTACTGAAATGTCCACGTCCAACCGCCGCCGTCCCGCTGGACTCGTGCGTTGCAGGACATTTCGATGGCCAATCCCATTTGCATACACTCCGATATTGTATCGAAGAAGCAAGGTCTCTCGCTCAACGATGCGCATAATCCGAGAGATTCAAGATTGGTGAGAGCATTTTAACGAATATATCATTTGACGACCATGGAACCCAGAGCCAAGAAGTTGCCGAAAGCAAGGGATCACACTCAAGCCTCCTTGCCACCAGTGGTGACTGGCTTCGAGTACCACAAGTATGCCCAACGTGATGATCGTTACCGATACATTGGAAAAGATGAGGACACAGGTGAACCAATGTTCTTGGATTATGGACGAGTGGTGAAGAAATCTTCCAAAGGATCTGGCGGAGCTGCTGGAAGAGCAACGAGATTGGATGCTTCCGCTTCCAACAAAAACCACCACCACCACCAGCGGAGCCAACCCAATGGATCCAACCAAGGTCCTCGCAGGAACCCAAATGTTAATTTGGAAGACCTTCAACCTATCGATGGCGACAATGACTTCCCTGTGTATAGGGTCGGGCTCTTTTATTGCGAGAATTAGGCAATCCAAAACAGTGCCGTGTTCACTCTCAACAAACCAGCAGAGCCGCTTTCTTGGTAAACTAGGTAAACTAGTAGACCAACAACTAATATGGTGTCTTCGGGTGTAAAATAATTCTTCACTTTTGGCGGGGATGATTGGTCGGTAGGATGATCAGAAGAGCTGGGTACCGTACTGGGTCATGCTGAGACTAGTTATACCGAGTTGTTTCGAGGAGGCGATTCTGCTACACGGAACGAAGTGATTTTTTGTTCGGTCAACAACGTCGTACTGTACAAGAAACTAATCGGTACTATCGAAAGAACAAAGCACTCGTTGTTTGCGCACCATTCTCGACTTCCCAAGATTCACTGATTCATACTATAGTACGGTACTAACTAACAGAGGAATCGGAAGCTACGGACTAGCGGACGGACACAAGTAGTCATGGCGGCATCGGTAGGTAGAACACGTCTGGATATCGCACAGAATTTGGGAATCTTTTCTCGTTGTCATCGTTGTCATTAAAAAGTTTCAACCACAGGAACACTGTGCAACTACAGCTAGTTGAAAAAATGGGCACCAAGAGACAGCGCAGAAGGCGAGGATATGGGTCGAAACAGAGGGAACACTCTGCTTCAGCTCATCCTCCTGTTGTGACAGGCCATGAGCATCACATCTACGCTCAACGCGACGATCGTTATCAATACATAGGCAAAGACGAAGAAACAGGCGAGCCACTGTTCTTGGATCGTGGACGTGTTGTAAAGTCTGACAATGTACCCCAAGGGACCTCTAGAGGTCCAAACAAGGGGTTCAATATCTCCAAGTCCGACAGCCATCACGTGGGTAAGACAGAAGCAATCAAGCGAGACAGTAATCTTCCTGTTTACAAAATAGGAGTGGTGCGCACAAAGCGCCTCCCTGTCTCGCAAATTGGAGTGGTGAACACAAAGCGCCTCCCTGTCTCCCAAATAGGAGTGGTACACACGGAACGCATTCCCGTTGCTCAAACCAATGAACCTGAACAAGGGATTTCCAACAGGGTCAAGAAGGCCCTTCCGGTGTTCAAGATCGGGGTTGTGAGTTCCAAGCGTATTTGAATGTTCATAGCCAAAGAATATTGGATTCGAACCTTGGTCAGCTAAATGGTATGGCTCATGAAACTCTCAGTGTCGCAATAGTCACAGCTAGTGTTGGACGATTTGTCATCTTGCAAGTAACATCAAACGACATTCATAGAACGTCTTGTACGGACTTCCCATTTTGTATTCCGAATACTAGCACAGAAGAGCAGCTAGCAATGATGAACTCCCGGTACTAGGGGAAACAGAATCACCTGGTAGCCGGGTTGCGATTCTTTTCAAAGATCCGTGGCATCAAGGGATCGCTCTAGTCGAGAATTCGTGATGTTAGTAGTAGTTCTGTTCTTTTCAATCCAGAACAGGGTAGGTACACTTGACTAAGACCATGGCAACTCCGATGGTGACAGCTTTCTCTATCGCTATCACGATGCAACAGAAGGGTGTATATCTTGCTGCCGTTTGATTTTCGTCACGAAACAGGCGATGAAGACATGCATATTATCGAGTACGGTACCTAGTAGTCGGAATGGACAGCTCGCCCACCTCGTCACGAATGAAGATTCCAACACAACACGAGAAATCGCGGCACGCACAACATGTACGCACAGGTCACGTATCGAATCTAACCCATGAAAAAGAACAAAAAGAAGTAGTTGGACGGTATCGCTTGTTTGGATACAACTTCTCTCATAACTTTTTGTTTTCCAAACAACCACCACCAAACAACACTACTACTATTATCACCATGTCTTCGGAAGGAAAATACGACGAGGATATCATCCGCTACGACGACGATGAGTACTTGCCAGTGATGCCTGTCAAACAGCACGCTGATACTCACCCTTCTTCCGCGGTGGACATTGATCTAACTCCTCTTTCCATCACTCACCTAGAACCCGAGGATGAAAATGAAGATGCTCGAGGAGAGCCCAGTGTTGTGACTGGGTGGGAGTACTGGCGCTACGCTGAGACCAGCAGCCGCTACCAATACATTGGCAAGTTGGACGAGACAGGGGAACCTCAATTCTTGGACTATGGACCAGAGTACGATGCCACCGAAGAGGATGAGGTTGCACCCTACCCAGAACCAACGATCGTCACAGGATGGGAGTTCTGGGAACACATCCAAAGTGGAAACACTCGCTACGAGTACATTGGCAAGGATGAAGAGACTGGTGAGCCAGAGTTCTTGGACTATGGATCCAACATCATCACTTACGCTAACAACAATAACAATGCCATGTTCAACGTTGACCTACAAGGCGAGGAGCAAGACAATGAGAACGGAGACGATGATGATGATGACGACGACGATAACGATGATGGCAAGGACGATGAGGACGACGATGATGATGGAGACTACAATGACGATGGAAAGGATGATGACGACGATGGTGATGATCAAGATAATCAGGACGATGATGACGATGAGAATGACGATGAAGAAGATTAGACTTGAGAATCTTCACCATGGACTTTTGTAACTTGGTCCCACCGTCTCCACGAGAGCTAAAACAACCTATATACAAACAATAATGAACATCATGATGTGCTCATGATGATGACAAAGAAACATTGGCCATCACTCTCGAAGCCTTTCTTCTTTCATACCTCCAAGCAAACAATGATGAAACATCCACTAAGGGACAATGTGCTGTGATACTGTGAGTTTCTTCCCCAACAACAACGAATAATATAACCATGTAATAAGATGCCAACAGGATGGAAACTCTGTAGTATTGCTTCTTCCTGAAGGTAGGGCCGTTCTTGCTAGGGACCGTCGGGTCATTCAGCAATGTAGGGACGCACGGAAACAGTGTCATAATATCTTTGTGGAAGCTTTGGAGGTTCCCACGGTTCTGGTTGCAACTTGGTAACCGTGGTATCTTTTCTACGTTGGTGTTGACTCCTGCAGGAGTAGGTAGCTCTGGTGGTGGGATTGAACGTCTTCTTGGAAACGTCGCTGCTGCTGCTGCTGAATGAATTCCCATCTCATAATTCTTTCCCGGCAACAATACAAACAGCAAGCCCAGAAAACAACAGCCAGTGATCTAACAAAAGGCAAGCAAGCAGAACCATTATGAACGAGGACCCAAATCCATCATGCCACAAGAACAACAAGAAACGTGGTAGAGGAAGGGGTCGTCGTCGCGGCCAAAGGAGCAGTAACCAAGGAAGTAACATTTCCCCTCCTCATTCGACGATTGTCCCACAGGAAGGATTTAGAGGGTATTTTGAACCCATTCGGCCTCAACCTCAGAATGATCGCTACGAGCACAACGAACCCACTGTGGTACAAGGTTGGCAGTACATGAGGTATGCTCAGACCGGGGATCGCTATTCCTACATTGGCAAGGATGAAGAGACAGGAGAGCCTGAATTTGTGGATCATGGTCCCAAGACGACTCACTGGTAATAAGAGACACAAGCAGTGTCTGGGTAGCGACCAGCGTTGCCTCCTCATTGTTGGAACCAACTGCCAGTGGATTCACAATTCACACTGTTTTGAGTGTAATCATTTTAGTCAAAAGTACTATGTAGACTTTGGTATCTTTTCTACGTTTCCCTAAATCTGAATCCCGCATATAGCTGGTGGGAATGAGATTGAGAATCGTCGCCTCCCAACAGCAACAGCGTTCTCGTACTGTACCGTACCACCTACCACCAACACAAAGATACAACTGTTCATCATCATCATCCTCATCTTGCTACCGTAGCTTGTTCAAGCAACTCCAACAACCACCATGAACAACCAACGTCAAGTATCCAACAGGAAGAGTGGAAGAGGAGGGAATCGTGGTGGTAGAAGAAGGAACAACAACAATAACAATAACAACCAACACAACAACCAACACAACAACCAGTACAACAACCAGTACAACAACCAGTACAACAATGACTACAACAACGATTACAACAACAATTACAACGACTACCAAAACGCTTCTCCTTCCTATTCGTCAGCAGCACAACAGGCTCCAGTCTATATGAGCGGCTATTATGACGTCGAGCCTGTACACAACTACGAATATCCACCTGAACCAACGGTAGTGAGTGGTTGGGAACATTGGCAGTATGCTCGGGGCAGTGGTGGCGATCGCTATCAATACATTGGGAAAGACGAAGACACGGGAGAACCAGAATTTTTGGATTATGGACCACAGTCGGCTCGCAGGTGGTAGGTACGAGTACAGGGTACCGTACGATACTCGTATACTTTCCAAAAGTCTCTTTGCATGCCTCTAGTAGTATGGCATACAACAGAGATTGTATGATTCCTTGCATGTTCTACCAACAACCACATCATTGCATCCTTCATTACGATGATGTTTGATGGTTGATGGTTCCTTTCTTGATGTAATCAACTTAGTCAAATCTGTTTTTGAGTCATTGTAGTCTAATATTTCAAACGGGCCGTGTATCCTCTGTTCTGAGTGAGCCCGTCCGGCTAGGACAGGCACAGTAGGAGTGCATTCGTTGAAAAAAGAGTCTTGTCTCCAAAAGTATTGGACAGTTGTCTCTTTTGGTACTACTTGGTACTGTACTTGCTTGTACTTGTACTGTACTGTAGTAGTGTGAGTGTTGTTCCTCCCTACGTCAGACAGCATTGGTAGTTTGATTATTCCATCTCGATTGTTTGCTGGAACTGGAACGACCATTCCATTCCAACAACATTATTTGATTGCACCATGCAGGATGTGACTATGCCTCCTCGCTTCATCTTTGATCCTCCTCCCGAGAGACCTGGAGCTTTCTCTACCAAAGAAACTAGTTCTGGGAGTCGATCTCGACGAAGTCGCCGCTCTCGACATCCTTCCCATTGGAATGAAGTCGAACTACGAGTACAACTCTGGGATTCCTATCGTTTGGCGCGGATTATTCTAGGGACGCCTATTCGGAGTTTTGCTCTTTCGTCCAAGACGATCTTGCATTCCATTCGACAAGTTGCCGAAATGAAGTTGGAATTGATTCGTCTCGAAAAGGAATTGCAAATGACCAAGGTTTTGTTGCAAGCTTCCACGGATCCAGAGATGGGTGGTGGCGGTTTTGGTGGAAATGCTCCGATTGGAGATTCCTTTGAATCTACTCTCAGTGGTCAATCTCCTCTCTTTCCAGGATCCACCACATCTATGCAAATTGCGGACATTTTGATTAATACTACGGCAAGGAGAAGTCCAGTAACAACCCCAGTCGAGGACCATCAACAAGGGGAACCAAATGAATTTCCCAACAAAAACAACAACAACAATATTAATACCATGACAACAGAGGAGAGAATCCAAGTGATTCAAGAAAAATATCATGATTTACAAATTACCCATGAAAAAATGATTCTAGAATTTCAAGCGAAACTTTCCATGATTCATTCTCAACTACAAGCGTCGTTGATGATGCAGAATGCAGCTATGGAAGGAGGGACAAGCTCAGAGATGCAAGGGAAAACGATTGCATTGCCTTTGGTGAATCTTCCCAAAGAACTTGTGACTTTGAATGGTTCCAACGATGACGACAACAACAACACCAACAAGGGGAATGCTTCCAAGTCTCCTCTTGCCAATGGAACCAAAAGTGGACCGCAGGATGACACGGATCAGTTGGAGGTGTCAACATCCAAGCAGCTTCCGAATGGATCGTCCTCTACCCATGCGCTGCACCAAGCCAACGTTATTTCTCCAGAAAAAGGCTCGACAACTGCGTCAAAGGCAGCATTGACTTTACAACCAGAGTCAGCTCCTTCATCCTCCAGCACACTCCCCGGCATGAATGGTGGTACTACAACGAATGGCTCACAGCTCAGTCCAGAGCTAGCAGGAGAGGCCCATCTCCAGGCCATGGGGATTGATATGGCTCGTTTAAATTCACTTTCCAAAATGTCCATTGCTTCGCAAGATTCGGAGCATGCAAACTCTCATTGGAATTCTGCAGCGTCCATGTCCAGCATCGACCTTCTCCATGTACCTACTGGTAGTAGTACAGAACCACCAACGGAACGACAACAGCTTCAGCAACTCGTTCAGCAACTTATGCAACAAGTGGACATGTCGTCGGCAGAAACAAAGGAAAAGTTTCAATCTTTGGAGGAACACTTACAACAGGCTTGGAATTCATCTCATAGTAGTGGTGGAGTACTGAATCTTACCATGGATTCGGGAGCATCGGCGGCGGACTCGATTCCTGTGGAGCAGTTTGAAAAGCGCATGAAAACGGCACAAACCTTGCATTCCCTTGAAATGGAAACGCTCAGTATTCGGAGCCAACAACAAGTGAGCGACATGTCGGGTCAATTGGAGGCCTACCAACATCAGGTGGAACGACAACACTCCGAGTTGCACCATTGGCGTCAAAAGTACAGCGATATTGAAGAAATGTCGGTGGCACCCTCCGAGGCAACAGAAGTCTTGCTAGAATTAGAAGCTCTGGCTCCGGATGCATCAGATGAAGTCAAAAAGACTGTCTATGATAGGGTCTGCAAATTGCTTCGACGCCTAACCCAGTTGCAAGCTCGCCAAGAGACAGAGAGGCTCGAAATGCAAAAAACCGCCAAAGCAGCCGCCGCCCGCGAGTCCGAGACAACCAAAGAGCTGGATCACTTGCGTCTCCAAAAGAAACTGCTGAAACACGATACCAAGATTTCCAAAGAGGATTGGCAGAACCAATTGGGTCAACAACGCAAGAGATACAACAACGCCATGGCGGCCCTGTTTGCTAGAGAAGAGGATAGACTGTTGGAGATGGAACGTTTGGAAGTGGAATTGACAGAGTTGGCTTTTCTTGCGGTTGAAATTGAAGATTTGGAGATGGAATACAATGAATACGAGGAGGCCCAGGAAAGTGTGTTGACGCAATCTCGTCAGTCGATTCGCACATTGACCCCTCAACTGGAACACCTTCAGTCCCAAGTGAAGGAAACTGCCCAAACCATGAGGGACCGAGTTGCTCATATGGGGGAGCAGGTGAAAGAGTGGGAGTCCAAAGAACCGGGGTCTTTGACGCCACGACTCGAGTACCTTGCTCGACTGGGGTCCACAGAAGAACAGTTAGCCAGACGTGAAAAAGAACTACGGGAAGCCCAATCTGACTTGGCTGCCAGTCAACAGAGAGTCCAAGAGTTGGAGGCAACAATACGGAGACTACAGGGTTCAAAAAATACACATCATTAAATTTATTTTAATAGGTGGGGAATTTGGCCCTACCTGAATTCTGGTGATTTCCTCGTACGTTTCTTCTATGCACAAAAGAGGCCCGTATTATACAATCAACTCGGTTCTTTTAAACATTATTTATAAACACCAAGGAATGTACAAAATGGCTTCAAGGTGACACTGTTCACGCTTGAGGAGAGCTATTCTTGCACTGTTGTGATCGGGAACAAAATTTTCATAGCTGGCGTTGTCTCGCTCATTCTCTCTATGTCGTTTCTATCATGACCTGTCGCTGCAAAACTGTCTCTGGGAAGAGGAAAAAAACCCTAAAGGTTCTATCTTCCTCATCATATTCTGGAGATTGGTTCTGGGGAAGGCATCTCTGGCCCACTGGAAGCTGGCTTTGCATCAACTTGTTGCTGATTGGCCTGAGCTGCCTTTCGCGCCCTCATCCAAGCCAGGATAGACCAGTATCGCTCTAGTCTGGCCTTTTTGGCATTGATGGTGGCTTGCTCGATATCGCGTCGTGAAATTCCCTGTTTGGCAAGGAGTCTCTCTCGCAGTTGCTTCCCCAATCGTCTTGGTCCTCGGCGTGGAGGACGAATGGTTTCGAAATGTTCCAAACCGGCCATGATGCGACGTTGTGGCTCCCAACCAACTGTAAGGGGAGGCCCATCTTGTACGCTAGGGTTGTCTCCCATCTCCAATGGAAGTTCAATAATTTCAATGTGATCAAAGTGTAACTTCTTTCGCTTCTTCTTATTCTTGGCCACCACAAGTGGCTTGTTGCCCAAGGAAGAGGAAATTGATCGCTTTCTCAACGTGGGGATATGCATAGGTTGTAGCATTTTGGGCTCTCTGTCGTTGTATGCTAGTGCTGTTGTCTTAATCATTGTTGTCAGACTTGTGTGTTGTGAGGGATTGGAATTGGTCAATCGTTGGATTTGTGAGACCCCCTTCACCGTTCTGTCAAGAGATGACGTGTTTTCCATTGGGAAGCCCGAGAATTCGTGTTGTCATGCAAGACTGCCTTCATCGAAGCACAATGTCGTATTCAAAGGGCTCCAATTTTCCACGATAGAATTCGATGACTCATTAGAAACAAATAGACCTCGTTCGATTTCGGTCGAATTTTGCGAGTTCTTGATGTGGGATTGAAACAAAGGTGCGGGTTTGACTTCATCGGCAGTTGAGAATTGGAACGTGTCTGATTCCCGTCAGGAATGTCATGAGGGTGAAGCCGTTTCAATGTCAAGTCTAGGCTTCACTTTGGCCCCTCGACAATATCCTAATCTAGAAGCATAGAGCAACGATATCAACAATACAACTGGAACAGCCATCCAAAGAGGGATTTCCTCCAAACGGATGTTCCCTGTTGAATTGTTCACTATCACAATCTCCTCAACTGCGGGAGGTGGAGCCGTGAGGTTGGAGTATCCCCTCGTTCCGATGGTTGTTTGATTTGATTCAGCTCTGCTTCCTTGAGAGTCAAGCATTGGAGTGTTTCCGGCATAGTTGATGCTTTCATGAGTAGTGCTTTTGCTTTCATTATATTCCTGTAGCTGCGGTGGCTCCTTTGTATCGGTTTCGTTCAATACGAACGTGCCTTTGTCGTCCACATCGTCCGTGCTGTCATTGGCGGCAGCATTTGTACCAGTAGTGTTGTCTTCTCGACAAAGCAAGTCCACACCTGTTGATAGACGAATCCGTTCCAAGTCTTTGAAAAAGCGGTCCAATCCAGCAGAGTAGAGTTGATGATCCACAGTTGTCATTTGTTTGATCAGAGACAAAGTTTCGTTCGAGACCATATCAAGGGTATATTTCGGTGAGTAATGGGCAATGTGATGTATATTTTCTTGTACAAGGGATAAGGAATGGGTTTCTGGGTCACAGAAGCGGCAATTCTTCCCAAGGTCTTTTGAGCCCAGGGCATGAAATTCAAAGACACAAAGGGATGCAGGGAAATAATCTGTGATGCCCAGAACGTCGAGTTCATTGATATGACGAACAGCTGTTTCCAAATCAGGCTCTCGATCGTTTTGCGTTTCAGCAAAATGTTGAGCTTGAAAACGTTCAGAGGGAGATGTCAGATATCTTGCCTGCATATTCCATGGATCGTAGCACTTGTACGCGAACTCAGGATCAAAGAGGTGTTTCTCCAACCCAGCGTCGAAAAAGTGTTGTATCCACTCATCAAATCCTTGCAATGCATCCTTCTTAGCATTGAGTCCAGGAAAGTTTGTTTCAGCCCCAAATTGCCGGAAATATGGGTCGTATTTGCACTCCAGAAATTGTGACACAACATGAAGAACGGGATCTCTCAGGAAAGCTACCGAGAAATGTCCATCGACGTTCGCGAAATGTTTCTTTGAAGCAAGGTAGCCATACTCATTGTTTCCTTTCAGAATAGTTCCTTTGGGCATGAAATTGGGGGAATCAGCCATGAGAGAGTCACCACCGGTCTTTGGGATGTGAACATAATGATAGTAGCCTGTTTGAGGAGCCTTTTGGCCATTCTCGTTGTTGAGGGTGCCTCTGAATGTCCTACTGTCATAACCAGACAGGAACCTTTCTTGACTATCCATTGCCGATTCCTTTTGTCTGGGATTGTTGAAGTTGCAATGAACGTCGTTCACACACAAAATCAAACACAAAAATGTCGGGATGTCGTTACAGGTTCCCAGGTCACAGTTCACTTCTTCCACCAATCACATCACCGTCTAGATACCTACTTACTTACATACATACCAAATATACGCAAAAAGGATGTTACTAGAATCGTATATCTGAGTCGTGCACTTTGAGTCCCTCCATGAATCTCCCTATCACCGGGTTTCCATCGAGGATGACACCTCGTTTGTGGCGCAGAAAGCGACGTCCTGCTGCATGAAATACTGTTGGTAAATTCGCACAAACTCACACTTCCGTCCTCCATCCATTCAATATGTCACCATCTACACCACAACCTCCCAACAATGATACAGAAAATTCCAGGAACAACCAAGAGAAATCGTCATGGTTTGGGTCTTGGTTCGAAAATGACAATTCCCAAATGAAGGATGAGATTCGCCAGCGAATGAATGAAGTCGAGGCAAGGCAACAGGCCTACCGAGAAGAACCCAGACAATCAACATTTCAGGATCCTTTCTTCAAAAACTCTCCATTTGGAGAAGAATTCTCATCAGTGCTCAAGGATTTGGAGTCTTTCCTCAACGATGCAGGCTTTAAAGACATCCAAGACAGTGACTCCTCGACACCATTTGGAGGAGAACGCAGCAGCAACAACACAACGACACACAGTTGGTCCTCCCAATCCACTTCTTCTCCTTTTATGTTTGGATCATCCACATCCATGAGAATGCAACAAGATTCCAAAAATGGGACTTGCTTGGAAATTACCCTTCCGAGACGAACCAAGGTGGAGGATCTCTCCGTCCAAGTCGTGCAGGAACACCCATGCCTCATTCAGTGGAGTGGAAAGATGGTGAATTCATCGCGAAGACAAGAAGAAGGTAGTGGTCGCCGTTTCCAGGATCAAATGCGTTTGGGGGAATCTGCTGACTGTTCCAGAATTCAAGCGACGTTCTCAGCCTCTCGTAATGCTCTGGTGGTACAGGCTCCCAACGTATCCGCTCGATCATCGAGTGACTCTGTCCGCGTTGTTCCTGTCACTGAGCGTGACTAGTAGAACAGAAACTATGAATATCTGTACAGTAGTACTGCCTAGTACATTTGCTGCCATTTTGAATCGTACCCGTAATTCAGAATGGTGGACCTATTCTATAGAAAATACTACTTGTGTCTGTGTCATGGCACCACAATGATCGCATAATATGTCAAAAAGTAATCTAGGTGGGTGAAGCCACTACCGGTAGTGTGTCCAAGGTTTTAAAACATTCCAATACCAAACATTACTGTAGTATGCCATCATGGTGCATGGTGCATGGCAGTCCTAATGAAGGAGGGGAGTGGGGAACAACGCAGGGAAGAAAGCGAACATCCACAAAAAACTGCGACACAGGAACCAGCCAATCATTGACCTCATTTTGGAGCCGCGCGACATCCGACCATGGCGTGCGAACAGTCCCCAAAACTCTCTACATCCATCCAATTTCATCGTGTCTCGTGTTCGAGGAAAACATCTCATTCCAAGCAAAACAAAAAGTTGAGTGCAATGAATCGCAAAAAGAGAACAACACTCAGGATTCCAACGTGGTCCCCCACCGTAGTACTAACTGAGCCCGAACATGCTTAACTTCGCTGAGCGGACGGGAAGCGGTGCTGTCATGTTGGTATGGTCGTTCCCGATAGCTGCTGTGAACAATATTCCATATAATAAAACAGACTATGGAGTACTAGCCGACCCTTGCAGACTTTCCTCTTAATAATGTAGAACAACTACTACCTAGTACAAAAAGTCTGCAGGAAATCGATATCACATGAAATCTAGCTAGAACACTATTAATGGTGACATTGAGTTTCGTTGCTACACTGCTCTACCACCGTAGGGAGGAGGTGTTCCTCCCACCACCAGCAGGTAGCAACTACACCAACAACAGTCCCAAAACCCAAAAGGTCCTACTAGTAAAAAATAATAAAAAGTGAGTGAAATTCACTCTTCGCAGGGGTCATCAAATCAGTCTTGCTAAAAAGGAGATTGTTAACCTTTTTGTGCATCCGAAACCGAAAGTGTCAACTAGTGCTGTGTTTGTACAAATTTGGCGAAAATTCCTGTAAAAGTCGTCCAAGTTTGTATTGAAGCCAGAAAGAAGCATTCACCTGTCGTGGGGTAATTATGGGTATACGGGAAAATTGAGAACGTTCAACTATACCACCGTACCACCATCCCAATTCGATGTGAGGAAAGTATGGAAGTTTGGGAGAGGGATCATAAAGACTGGCTACTTGGGTTTCATTTCGTTTCTCTACGACCACATCATAAACAAATCAGAAACTCCTCATAATTGCACGCGACAAAAGGTCCGCAAGGTGTACCGCAAGGCGTACCGTCAATCCTCATACGTTTAATGAAACTTGGTTCAAGCATCTCACCCGGAACCCAAAGACAAATATTGTTTCAGACAACGACCTTGAGTAAAGCGTGTCACTTGTGGTGAAATATTATACTGCCGATACAATGCATTTAAAGGAAATGGACAAATCCGAAGTTTGTGGGAGCAAGAACACTAGAAACCACAATATATCACTATGCCTTCACTGTGGCACATTGTCGGATGTGTTCGCAATCTCCAACTACTGGTAAGTGAATCCTGAATCCTGAGAATCTCCTAGAATTGTTGTTGTTGTACAGTAGTAGTACCCGTCTTCCGCCTCGGCGATTCTACTGGCGATGTTGTAGACAGGCTCCCTCTTTTTGCCGGCACCACCACGACGACGATGATGTTGCTGGCAAACGAAACTTCTGATTTCTAGTGGAATGTGATCACTTGGTCGTACTGACGGTGGTAGTAAATTGAAGAGACAAGCCCGCGATGGGGTATGAAAAGGTGAATGCAGTAACATGCTCCATAGAATTGTTTTCTTGATAGCTTGACTGAAGTCTATAGTTAGCGTATGTGTGTTGTATTTGTACAGTAGCACTACTTGTTTCTCTCTCCCTTGCTGAGACTGTTTCGACGGTTGAATCGAAGTGCAATCCTGCTAGCAACAGAGGGCGCCGCAGATTTAGGTGATTCCACCTTGGTTGGTGGATCATCTTCCTTTTGGGATGCAACCTTCTTTGAAGGTTTCTTGCTCTTGGACGATCCGCTGTCTCGTCGTTTGCTTTTGAGAGATCCTCTCTTCTTGGGCTTTTCCCTGGAAGGGGCAGGAGCCCAAGCTGCCTTGGCTTCCTCCTCGTCCTGCTTGGCAATGTTGAATGCCAAGAGGGCACTGTCTGCGGTCTCGCGTTGGCTAATTTGGGCAATCAAATCAGAATCGTCACAGTCGACCTGCCATTGTCTATCTTGCTCATCCATCACCGCAGAAATCACACGGCTGATGCGTTTGTCAAGGTTCTGGGATCCCTCACATGTCCAACAGTCCAACCCTCGGTACGACATCGGGAACACCCATCCCTCCACGGGATGTTCCTCGTCGACGGTGTGGTATGTGGCGGACTTGCATGGCTTGCCTTGTTCTAATCTGGCCAAAACCTTTTCTCTTTCTGTCGTCATCTTGGCCATATCTTTTGGTGAGTACCAATAATGTTTCTTTTCTGAGGTTTTGTACGAGTCCAAGTTCATGATCTCATGGACTTGATGCTTGTCATGGTAAACTTTAGTACTCTTGCTGGTCTGGGAACAATCAGATCCAGTTGCAGGCGGATGGTGAAGGAAAGTATCCAAAGAAGCGAAACGTACTCTTCGTTGTTGAAGAGGAACGCCAATCGAAGAAGACTCCGAGAAGGAGGCAGCAGAAGTCTCGCTCACAGAATCATCGTCGGTATCCCAATCAGATGCCTTGTATCCATAAAGTGCTAGTGATGTCTTTGCTGTTGTTCTGTTATCTCGCATATGAGCCTTTGCCACATGGAGTGAGTCTCTCAGGTGATCTCTCATTGTCATAGAAGGTGAAACGAAATGCTAGTACTGTAGTAGTGGAGCGAAATCTGTTGTGAGCTTCTGCGGCTCTAGGAAAATTTTTGTGACAAGATTGGTTTGTCGAATTCTGCCTCCCACCATGTCCACTACTACTACTACGTCGTAAGTTTCGCTCGGCAGCTGGACGAAACAACGCAGCCCTCAATCTAAAAGGATGATTTTCCTCCCGCACCTTCGGAGAAAGATTACTTATAGGATTCACCTGCTCATATGTATTGATGGTGGTGTTGAAACGGGAAGTAAGTTGAGGCGCTGCTCCCCCCATCGCCGCCGGTTGACGGTGGTACGACGGGGGTGTTTGGGGGCAGTACCGACCTGGAACAGTCCCGAACCCGTGAGCTGTGTTCTGTTTGATTCGCTCTTGTCGAAGCATAAGTGTTTGGGGGTATCAGATGCAAAACTCTCGCTTGTAGACGGAAAGTCATAGTGCCAGTTGATATAAATTGCCTCGTGGGGAGTCTTAGCCTCTTAAAATTTAACCGAGTCACAGTGGTATGTGAATTAAATAACCAGCTACCAGGTGAGCTTGGGCCGGATGAGTGCTGAGGGCAGTTTCTAGTCGCCTGATGGAAGCTTTTTGGCTTTGAGTTGGTTTCCATTGCATCCCTTGCATGCCCCACGTTGCGAAAACGATTTGTACTGATCACGCAAACACCACTGTGTCGACACTTCGATCCCTCTTGTTCAATGAACAAAGAAACTCAGTTCCTAGAGACGAAACACACCCTCGCAATGTTGTTCACGCAAGAAAGCTGCACTCACAATTTCCACGACGTTGCCAGCTTCGGGCCAACAAAACTCTTTTGAAATGACAGCGCCAGCAGTAGTGAGTCCTCGAGCGTCCTCGCGAAGGAGATACCAGCGAAGTGGAAGTCTGCGTCAGTTGAATACATCCGATGTTGATGATACCCCTCGAATGGGAAACAAACCAAAGCTAATGGTGGAAGTAAGACCATCAAGTCGTACACGTTCCACCTTGTCAACTCCCAGGCAATCGAGCGGACGACATCTGCGAGGGAACTCTAGAACCTCTTCTAGGGACAAAAGTCTCCAAACGTCTCCTTCGGTTTCTGTATCTGGAAGCGATCGCAATGACTCGGCAGCAAGCTTTGACCTCATGCGAGCCGTTTCTGCATCGCCGACTCCGCGAAGACGAACAACTCGCAGAACAAGCAATGCCCAATCCAATTCTAATCTGATGATGAACTCGGCAAGCCAACATGTGGAAGCTCGCATGTATACTCGCAGTCGAAGTGTATCTCAGCTCAACGTTGGCGATTTCACCAGTCCACCCACCACATCATCTCCCAGTCGCGAGATTATTCAACCAGTTCTCCTCGCAAGGCCTTCACCCCGCACATCCACCAGGCTTCAAAGGCAATCCAGTGTACCATCCTGTCTTGGTGTACCAAAACTAACAGACCCTGTCGTATTGAGCCCCATTACAGCTACCTCATCCGAAACCTACTCACTACACAAAGCCTCCTTCGATGATGGTTTCTTCAAGGAACCGTTCTTTCCTGGAAGTTCATCCATGCAGCAACGCTCACCCAATCCAGTAATCCATCTCGAGCGATCTCCATCTGAAAAGCGAAACAAACGACGCAGAAACTCCCGACTTGCTTTGCGAGTAGGCACTTTTAGCTCTTCCGAATCCCCTGAGGAAGATGGTTCCGTTACGTCCTGGAAACGAAATCGTTCGACCAAGAAGTCTCGAGCCGAGGCGTTGCGTGAGCGCATTCACGCTCGCACCAAGCGTTGCAACTCGTGTCCCCGAACACGAGATCGTCGAAGTTCTTCAAGGGACTTGTGTCCCCAAGAATCAGAGAAGGACTCCATTGAAATGGCAAGGCACAAGCTCTCAGGTCGCCGCGTAACAAGAAACAGCGACCACAGGCCTGGTGGACAGCATCGTGGTGAAGACGCTGGAAGTGGAGACAAGGCTGGTACTGAGAGACGCCCCAGTAGCGGTGCCTTGGCTTTGGAGAAGTTGTCACTTGACCGGTTTCTTCAACTTCAAAAAAGAGACAACGAGAACAAGGATATGGTCGTGGACAACAACAATGAGTGGGATACTAGCTTTGACTGTGGCACTTGGCAGACAACTCCTTCGGTATCCCTGCCTGCCGCTTGTCCTTTCTCTGTAGATGGGAAAGAATCACAGCAAGACCAAATGAAGAGTGAACCTGAAGAGGATGCTGTGGTAAAGTCTACAAAAGCCCAGATTGCCGGAAGTGATTCTGCTGTCAGCACTGGTGCGAAACATGTGCGCGCTCCGGAGGAAGACGCGGCCATAGAGAAATTATCGTCTCAAGCCATCTCGCTTAGCTTGGACGACGTACCCGCTGACCGCAAAGGCCTTGAAGGAGATGAAAGCTTGGAGCAAGTTTACGAATACATTTTCATGGATCCCTCTGGTCGCCTCGCTTCTTACTCCGGTTCGGTTTCCAAGTCCAGTGGCATGCCCTTTGGGTATGGAAGACTATGTTATCCTGAAGAAGGAGAGATTCTGAACGGTCAGTTCGTTCATAACTTCTGGATTAGCTTTGGAAGGTATTTCAACACACATACAGGTGAAGACTACACGGGAACCTTGCTCAAGAACATCCGACATGGACACGGTAAGACTATCTACACCGATGGACGGGTGTTCGAAGGTACCTATACCAATGGAGTCAAGACGGAGGGCAAAATGGTATACCAAGATGGATCGAGTTACCTAGGTCAATGGGCTGACGGTGCTCGTCAAGGTCAAGGCACATACACCTTTGCGGATGGATCCACCTTTTTTGGAGAGTTCGACAAAGACGAAATGCACGGGCCTGGTGTCTTGACCAGGCCAGACGGTGCGCGATTCGTCGGTAACTGGAAGAAAGGACTTCGACATGGCAAAGGCGTCGAGTACAGGGCCAATGGGTCCATTCAACGACAAGGAATGTGGGACGATGGCGTATTTGTTCCTATGGAACGCCAACGCCTCCTCATGAGTGCGAAAGCTGACTCCTTCAAGTTCTTCGATTGATGAAACGGTTTAGAGGATTGCGTATTAGGTTAGATTAATACTTTATATAATGGACATGAAAAGTTCCTATTCACTAAAATAGGGTGATGGTGATATCGATAGTTGCGTGCTGTTGTTGATGTTGTTTCCCTTAGATGACTCGAACGTCGGCCATGGCCGCCATGAAAGTGTTCCCACCTGTGTTGGCCGCGTCAATGAAGCGGCTGCGGAAAGCCCCGTGAACAGATTCCGGTCGGCCCGAGTCCATTTGAAGTTGCTTGACCTTGGCTTCAAGTTGAGCAATCTTGAAATCCTTGGCATCTATCGCGTGCTTGTGCTTGTTTTGAGCAGCCTCCAACTTTCTGGAGATGACGCTGATCTCATTCATGAACTTGAGGTCATTCTGGGCTTGGGCGTCCAATAGTTCTTGAGCATACAACTTCATGTCACGGATCTCGTCATCCTTGGCAATCAAGTTTTGCTCATGGCAGCGCTCCATCTCAGTTTGTGCCAATACCAAATCACATTTGGTCTCAACAGCACGTCGAAGCTGTTCCGACATGGCCTCGGCTTGTCGCTTCATAACAGAGATGGTTTCCTTTAGCTTCTTGGTCTCATCACTCTTTTGTTGGTATTGAAGGCGTTGGTCGGCCATTCGTAGCAAACGCTTGGAGCTTTCCACAACGTCTTCGTCGTTGGCAGAATCTTCGCGTTGCGGAGGGGCTCGGCCACTTTTTCGGGCCGAAGCGCCAGGACGGGTGGATGGTCGAGGGGCCTCTTCCTCCTCCTCTTCATCGTCAGCATCGGCTTCGGAGTCTTCTTCCATCTCATCTTCAAAAGGATTACTGGTAGCAGCCTTGGTAGGAGTGGAAGGCTCCCGTCCTTGCATCAAATTCTCAAAGTCTCCCTTGTTGATCTCGTCACCTTCTGGTGTTTCTTCCTCTTCGGCCTCTTCAAAGGGATTGTGAGACTCCTTCCCCCCTCGGAGCTCTGGCATGTTCAATTTCGACTTTCTTGCTTCTTCCTCTCCGAGGAGCTCATCCAACATATCGTCAGCCCTCGAGCTCATTTCTGTCATTTCTTCCTCCGTCATTTGGTGTCGGCGACGAGAGGAAGTAGATCGCTTCTTCCTCTCTTGGCGTTTCTTACGGGCAAGGTGCAAGCTATTCTCGCCGTCTCCAAAAGGATTGCTCCAGTCATTGCTTTGTTCCCAAAGCCTTGGGCTCTCCTGCTCGGGGGCAGGCTTGTTCTTTCGTAGCATTTCAACCATTCTTGTTTGTCTGTTTGGAAGCAGGTGAATAGTACTGGTAAAGTTATAGACAGTGCTTGGTTGTGCAAGTGTTTATGAGAGAGATGTGGATGTTGTTTTACCACTTGGAATGACATTCTGTGGTTGGGACGGAGGAAAACGATCAACGGCTAGCTTTCACAGAACTCAATCCCTTCGAGAGATGGATGTCACATTTTTTTGCAAGACCCAGTCCATGAGGAGTCGTCGGAATCAGTCGTATGGATCTCAACGCATGCGTTTCCGCCCCTCCAAAATCTCAGGCCTCAACGAACCACAAATTGTTTCCACGTGGCGAAATCGGAGTGGAAGAGGGAATATGGAATCCAGGACGCATACAATCACAAGTGAATCCTCTAAAATCGTTCTTCGAAGTCGAAAGAAGGACGAGCGCAGACCGCACATCAAATCACCGATGGACTGACGCGCTGTGGGGTGTTATTAGCGTGAAAATCAAACATCATTCTCAAAAATCTTGAGCCATATCTCGAGCATCACCACCACCACCACCCCCAAACCAACCCGTCAACCTACTCAACAATGTTCCGAACACGCGTAAGTTCCATGGAATCTATGTTGTGTTGTTGTTTCTATAGATGGGAGAATGAAGGATAGTGGGAAAATATGGAGATTGGGGAGGAGTTCTAGAGGGAGAATCTTGTGCGTGTGATGTGTGGTCGTTGAGAGGTGTCAGGTGGCCCGCGAAGGAACATGTGCGATCTGGAGTGAACACCCAAATCTAGTGGTCGTCCAGCGAAATGTATTTGTTTGTAATGACTTGACATGAAAGAAATGAATGCATATCCTCACCTGTTCGTTGCTTTTCCTACCGTATCTTTCCTATTTGTGTCGCTTTTAAAATGGATTGGAATATCCGCCGATTCACTTTTTTCCCTTCTTGGAACGCTTTTTACCGTCCACTCGAAACATTATACACATTTCCTTTCATCCTTTGTTCGTACCTGTAGGCCTTGCTTCGTTCTTTGGCTCCTTTGGGAGACCGCGTCTTGGTTAAGCGAGCCCCCAAGGAGGTCCAAACCGCTTCTGGATTGTTCCTTCCTACCGACTCCACCAAGGACCCCAACGAGGGAGAGGTCGTCGCTGTCGGCCCCGGAGAGCGTGATGTTACCGGAACCCTCCATGCCACCACTCTTGCTATTGGCGACCAAGTTTTGTTGCCTGAATACGGAGGAACCAAGGTCAAGATTGACGGAGCTGAGCTTATTTTGTTCCGTGAGTCTGATATTTTGGGAAAGTTCGACTAAATAATCCGTAGGTTGTGGAAGAAATGTTGTATCCAAGCTTGTTGTTGTTTTGGATATAAAAAAGTATTTAGAAAAAGGGTTAAGAACGAACCAGACGATGTTGCTATTGTATTGTTGGTTGAATTGTCCTTGTATGGGTAAGATTGTGAAAATGCTGTGTTTGGCATCGGCATGCAATCACTGCGTTGTGGAGACCCTACTACCGGTAGCTACTACATACTGCAACAGGCAAGTACTTGTCAAGAAAACCAAGGAATTATATTATTTGTTGTTGTGTTTGGTGTAGTATACTAAAGAGTGAGTAGTTGGAGAGAGATATATAAAGAGAAGGATGGTTGAACATTCTAACTCAAGGCAGGTGGCTCCTCTTCATCCTCATCCTCGGGCTTGTTGGTATCGGTGGCACCAACCACAACATCTTGCCGGAAGTGAAGGAGCATGAGGGACAAGAATGTGTACACCAAGAACAAGTTAAGACCCAAACCAGCAAAGGCCAAGTTGGCCATGGAGGATCCTTGGACATAACTACGGAAAGTGACAAAGACAAGCAAGTTTTGGTTGGCCAAGACAACCATGACTCCCAACAAAAAGCCTACCGAGAAACTGGTAGGGAATCGCTTCAAAACAAAGGTTCCCAAGACACCCAATGCCAAATGTACAAGGCCTGTCCAGATGGAAGCCAGCATGAGCGCAAAGGACCCGTCATTTTGCTTCAATTTGACCACTGCAAGTAGAAAAAAGTAGAAAAAACAAAACGTTAGACCAAGGACCATGATATTGGCGATAGCACATGCGTATCCAAACACTACATTTGGGTTACGTACTTTCCACAATAGTCAACACGAAATAAAACAGAACAAATAGAAGCGAAATTCCCCATGCTCGGTGCACCGATGTCTTTGGGTCCTCTGCACAAGAGCCAAAGAGGTGTCCCAACAAGCCATGAGAGTATCGCCCCGTGTCCTCCATTTCCATTTCTGTCGCCATCTTTTTGTGTATTTGTTGTGTCAAGTATGTAGATTGAGGATATTATTGGAATGGACAACTATTGTATTGTCCCTTTTCAAACTATGTTTGCCCGGTAGAAGTCCTACAACGATGACGACGACGGGGGCAGCAAGAAACACAACGACGTAGTTGTTGTTGTTGTTGTGGTTGTATGTGGTGGATCATTGTTCAGAGCCTCGTCGTTCGACCTCTCGCGGCCTCCCTCGGACAGACCTGCATCCTCGGAATCTTAATTAGAAACTTACTCTTGTACAGCCCCTCTTTGTCGCTGTGCCATATACAAGCGCTGAATACTTGAATGCATTCCAACATCCCGCCGAGCGCGGAGTTTAAATATGATGTGTCCGACTCTCGCCAACTAGATGTGGATGATCGAGTCAGTCAGAAATATCAGAGTTTACTACAGTGACAACTCTACCAGGTACGTACTCACTGTCCGACATCACCACCACGGCTTGGTGATGACAACAGCATTCCTACTACAAAAAGCACCCAACGAAGAAAGAATACCGTCTATATAGCTAGACCAACTTTTTCATTTTTTTATCCCTGTTTTGCTGCAGCCTTTCATTCTATTACAACTCTTCCGATCCCTTGGACTTTTGTTGCAAAATATTCTTGCGACGACGAGCCCAATCACGAAGATCATCCGACATGGGAGATTGCAAAATCTTGAGCATACGGCTGAGCTCCGAAGTTACTTTGGTGACTTCCCAAGCTTCTACTTTGGCAATGTAGGCCATTTCCTTTTCGTTACAATCGGTAGGATCCGAGAGAGTGCAGGTAATGGCGGGGACGGAATCTCCCAAAACTGGATAGACAAAGAGAAGTAACAGCAACAGCACAATTGGAAAAATCAACATTAACATTGACGCGAGAAGGAGATTTGGCAAACAAGAAATGTGTGAGTTCCCAAACCATTCAGGACGACCAACATAGCAACAACAACAACAATGACATTATCATGGTACGTACTGGCCTTGATTTCCATTTGAAAGATCAACACATCTCCTCCTTGAATTTTAGGAGGACTTCCTCGGTCTCCGTAGGCCAATTCCGAAGGAATGTACAATTCCCACTTGTCGCCTGCCACCATGAGTTGCATAGCTTCCGTCCAACCCTTGATGACTTGGTTGGGAGCAAAGGTAGTTGGTTCCCCACGTTCGTAGCTGGAATCGAACACAGTACCATCAATCAATTTTCCTTCATAATGACAACTGCAGGGACTGTCGACGGTGGGGTGGGCGGAACCGCGTCCCCGCTTCAAGACTTTGTATTGTAACCCACTGGGCAAGGTTTGGACACCTTCCTTGTTCTTGTTCTCGGCCAAGAAGGCCAAGCCTTTCTCGTTGGTTCCTGCTTGGACTGTCCAGGAGAGAACAGCTAGCAAAAGAAATTGGAGCAAGTGTAGCATGGATGACTTGGACATGATGAAAGACGATGCTGCTGATGTGTGCTGCTGTCGTGTGCGATGATATGACTTGGGATGATGACTTCGGTTGTCGGCGGAGGATCTTTCGAGAATTGGGACTCAACAGATCCCGTGAAGATCCACGCAACGGTACATGGACGGACGGAAATTCGTATCCACAGAAGATCTCCGAATGAGAATTTTCGGGCGAAGAATTTTCCGCTTTTCTCACAACTTGCGGAAGCAGTAAGTTGTCCTTGGATGAGGTTGTCCAAGTATCAAGGAAGCAAGGGGGCTGAGGAAGTGATGAGTCATATCAGCTCATCCCAGCCTTGTTGTCCTCTTTCCAGCATCCATCATTCTGTCTTCGTAGTCTTGGTCCTCGTGTCGCTTGACCTCAAGTGGTCAGGGCATGGTACTTGTTCTACGTACAGCTTGGTGTTGCCGTGATTATCAGAAAACCTATGAGGATATAGGTGCAATCATGTGTGGAATCTCGAAATCTTTGAACGAATCGAAGTGTAAAGCCCATCCAAGATGATGGCAACAAGGCAATGAACCTGGGAAAATCTTCGAACGAATCGAACTGTAAAGCCCATCCACGATGATGGCAACAAGGCAATGAACCTGGGAAAATCTTCGAACGAATCGAAGTGTAAAGCCCATCCACGATGATGGCAACAAGGCAATGAACCTGGGAAAATCTTCGAACGAATCGAAGTGTAAAGCCCATCCACGATGATGGCAACAAGGCAATGAACCTGGGAAAATCTTCGAACGAATCGAAGTGTAAAGCCCATCCACGATGATGGCAACAAGGCAATGAACCTGGGAAAATCTTCGAACGAATCGAACTGTAAAGCCCATCCACGATGATGGCAACAAGGCAATGAACCTGGGAAAATCTTCGAACGAATCGAAGTGTAAAGCCCATCAACGAACGATGGCATTGACAATTTGAGAAAGCTGAGGTATAGCTTAAAGTCTTTATTAGAATACTCTGGTGCTGAAGTGAGCGGCATCAGGGGGCCACGGCCATCATGTCTTTGTAGATTTAGTGTGTTATGTTTGTAGTAGAGTGCAATCGGTTGAACAATGGATGTTAGTGATGTACTACTACCTAGGTAGTGGCTGTGGACTACAACAGTACTTTTCGTAGCATTACTGTCCAAGGACGGACAGAATTCGTAGCCACAAAATTATTTGCTGTCCTCTGCTGCAGCAGCCACGTTCTCACAACGTCTGGAAAGCGTTGTCCTTGGATGTGGTTGTCCAAGTATGATGGAAGCAAGGACGCTGTGGAAGTGATGGGTGAGCACATCCCCGTCTTATTGTCTTCCTATTCCCTACCACGACCAGCAGTATCATGTGGTGTGTGCTACTGGTTCGAGTACTAGCAGGGGTCCATTGTCCTGTCGCAGTGCTGCTGCTCATAGTCCTCGCCTCGCTTGACCACTAGTGGTTGGCGCAGACGAGGTACTTGTTGTGCTGTGTGCAGACTGAAGTCACCGTGATCTCCAGTGAACCTATGTGGATATACTAGGTGGGGTTACTACGTGTGATTTTGAATCATCTGAGGTGATGAGGTCACCGAGGGTCAAGTGGTAGAATGCCGAGTGAAGGTGTCTGCTACTGTTTATTTTCTTGGATTTGTCTTGATGGGACGATCCATGTTTTCTTTTGTTGTCAAACTGAGAGTGTTGTGACGATGATTGTATCTGCTGAGGTCTAAGGTGATGAGGTCACCGAGGATCAAGTTGTTGATTACCGAGTGAAGGTGTCTACTACTGTTTTTTTCTTGGATTTGTCTTGATGGGACGATCCATGTTTTCTTTTGTTGTCAAACTGAGAGTGTTGTGACGATGATTGTATCTGCTGAGGTCTAAGGTGATGAGGTCACCGAGGATCAAGTTGTTGATTACCGAGTGAAGGTGTCTACTACTGTTTTTTTCTTGGATTTGTCTTGATGGGACAATCCGTGTTTTCTTTTGTCGTCAAACCGTGAGTGTTGTGACGATGATTGTATCTGCTTGAGGTCTAAGGTGATGAGGTCACCGAGGATCAAGTTGTTGATTACCGAGTGAAGGTGTCTACTACTGTTTTTTTCTTGGATTTGTCTTGATGGGACAATCCGTGTTTTCTTTTGTCGTCAAACCGTGAGTGTTGTGACGATGATTGTATCTGCTTGAGGTCTAAGGTGATGAGGTCACCGAGGATCAAGTTGTTGATTACCGAGTGAAGGTGTCTACTACTGTTTATTTTCTTGGATTTGTCTTGATGGGACAATCCGTGTTTTCTTTTGTCGTCAAACCGTGAGTGTTGTGACGATGATTGTATCTGCTGAGGTCTGAGGTGATGTGGTCGCCAAGGGTCAGGTGGTAGAATGCCGAGTGAAGGTGTCTACTACTGTTTATTTTCTTGGATTTGTCTTGATGGGACAATCCGTGTTTTCTTTTGTCGTCAAACCGTGAGTGTTGTGACGATGATTGTATCTGCTGAGGTCTGAGGTGATGTGGTCGCCAAGGGTCAGGTGGTAGAATGCCGAGTGAAGGTGTCTACTACTGTTTATTTTCTTGGATTTGTCTTGATGGGACAATCCGTGTTTTCTTTTGTCGTCAAACCGTGAGTGTTGTGACGATGATTGTATCTGCTTGAGGTCTAAGGTGATGAGGTCACCGAGGATCAAGTTGTTGATTACCGAGTGAAGGTGTCTACTACTGTTTATTTTCTTGGATTTGTCTTGATGGGACAATCCGTGTTTTCTTTTGTCGTCAAACCGTGAGTGTTGTGACGATGATTGTATCTGCTGAGGTCTGAGGTGATGTGGTCGCCAAGGATCAAGTGGTAGAATGCCGAGTGAAGGTGTCTACTACTGTTTATTTTCTTGGATTTGTCTTGATGGGACAATCCGTGTTTTCTTTTGTCGTCAAACCGAGAGTGTTGTGACGATGATTGTATCTGCTGAGGTCTGAGGTGATGAGGTCACCGAGGATCAGGTGGTAGATTGCCGAGTGAAGGTGTCTGCTACTGTTTGTATCGCGGATTTGTCTTGATGGGACAATCCGTGTTCTTTTCTGTCGCTAAACCAGGAGGGTTTGTGACTGCCTTCTTTGAATAGCTCGAGTGTAGCTTAATTTGTTTTAGAATACTCTGATGCTGAAGTGGAGCAGCATCAGGGGGCCACGGCCATCATGTCTTTTTTCGTAGTTTGGAAGCTTCTTTTCGTTTTGCGTCGTTGAAGTCAGATGAGTCACAACAGTTCCTGTTGACTGTCGGACGGATCCGCAGCAGCTTCCCTTTCTGCCTCGACCCCTTCTCACAACGAACCCAACAAAGGATTGAGGGGTCCTTTTGTGTTCCTTCGTTGTCCTCGGATGGTGATGCCTTTGGCCAGCTCCCATTCGAGTATTCGATGATTCCCTACTTCGTGTGGAGGCGATGTATGAGTATCTAGGGAATCATCACCGCCCGTGCCACACCTCTAGGTCTACTACCCAACAACGTCCTTGGGATTCCTAGAGGCCTATTGTGCATCATCATGATCAAACCACGTGATGTACAGTAGGATCACTACCTTTGCCACCATCAGTCGGTGGCGAGGTGGTAACAACAACGTCTCAACAAGAACATTATCTGTTGTTTGCGTGTCCTCCTTACTCCAACCAGGGAAAGCAGCGTCGTTGTTCTTCTTGGGTTCTGCATGCCAAGTCAGACTCCTTGCCCGCTACACAGAGCCGCAAGGTGGCGAATCAGTGCCATTTTCCTTGTCATCCAGAAACAACAAGACAACAGTACTCTTTCTTTTGCCGTATCACAGACGACATGCCCGAGTCCAACCGAGGAGCAGGACCACCAAGTCCATCAGGCCTTCTCTTGCCACGACAGGCGCACCGCCAAAAAGGAACACGGGAGCTCAATACACCGAGCATTCCTGCTGGCCCGCCATACAGCCCGTGCCAAAGAGTCGAGTTAGGATCATGTCCAATCCAGCAGGATCTCTCGCATCTTCTCTTCGAAAACGGCTCCGAGTTGGGATACACCGTCATCAGCAGCTAGCGCCATATCTTGTCATTTTCCAGATACGACAACTAGTCCAAACAAACCTTGCCCGTTACACAGACATGCCTCGACGAGTCGAGTCGAGACGAGTCGAGTCCAAACCAGCACCACCATCACACGTCCGTCAAACTTACTCTCTTGTCTACACGAGGATCGGCCGCCAAACAGGAACACGGGCGCTCAATACACCGAGCATTCCTTATCTGCCGCCACACACATCCAGTGCCAAGAGCCAAAAAGTCCGGAAGATGACTGCTGCAATTATACTCAATACTCATTACTCACTACTCACTACTCAACATGCATCTCGCCCACGCGGTTCCAAGGTGGCATCCAGCAGCGACAACCGCTTTCGCCACGTCCTTCTTGTTTTCCAGAAACTACACACAAGTCAAACAAACCTTGCCCGTTACACAGACATGCCTCGAGTCGAGTCGAGCCGAGACGAGTCGAGTCCAAACCAGCACCACCATCACACGTCCGTCTAACTTACTCTCTTGTCACACGAGGATCGGCCGCCAAACAGGAACACGGGCGCTCAATACACCGAGCATTCCTTATCTGCCGCCACACACATCCAGTGCCAAGAGCCAAAAAGTCCGGAAGATGACTGCTGCAATTATACTCAATACTCACTACTCAATACTCACTACTCACCATGCATCTCGCCCATGCGGTTCCAAGGTGGCATCCAGCAGCGACAACCGCTTTCGCCACGTACTACTACTACTTGTCATCCCGGATGATACACAAAGATATGTTCTTGGGGATTATTGAAAGTTTCTCATCATTCGATTCGGATCGATTTGTCAATCACTACTCGAGAGTAACTTTTAATAGAATACTCTGGTGCTGAACGGCATCAGGGGGCTACGGCCATTACGTCTTTTTAGATATTAGCTAGGTAGCTACCGGCAGCGTATTGTTGGAATGGTATGAAAGGAATGAATGGTGATCATGGCGCCGAGATTGTTGAAGAAGGAATCATCCCTCAGTTCGAGGTTGCAATTGTTCCAGCCATTTCAGAACGAGGTCTTCCGATACTTCTTCGGGGACCAACTATGACGAGGCCGAGTTTGGGTAGAAAAATGACGTCGATATCGATATCAAGTGGAATAATATCGAGGCTGCCACATCGAGTCTTCTGAACGAGTGCATACAACATTGGTACACAATCATGTGTTGTGCGAAATACTACCAAACAATAAAGCCACGGCCAGCAATTGGATGATTCCATGTTTGGAAGAAACTGAAACTGAAAAAAATAATCCAGAGAACATCCAACTTCCTTTGGAACGCTTCATCCTTTGCTTCCAACTGTCAGCCAAAAACGTACAGCAAGAAAACTGCGGCTCAAATCAAGAACTTCTCTCCCGCGAGGCCATTTCCAGGGGAGTTGCCCAAGGTGCATGGGATCGCAAATACCGATTGGAACGACCTCACATCAAAATCGGCATCACCACCTCCATGTTGTGGCACAAAAAATAGTACAAGCGATCATTGTCCGAACAATCAGCACACCACCGAGGAATGCAACAATCTGCTGCTGCTAGTAATGTTTCCATTGCTGATCAAGCAGGATATACTAGCTAGTAGTTGCCATGTAGTCGTCAAGAAAAGACAACCATCATTATCAGTGGAATATTATAATATAATATCCTCGTCGTAGTAGAGCTGTTTTTCTACGTTCTGGATTTATATTGTCATCGCGTTCCCCGATGACAGAAATCTTTGTGCACGTGCTCGTATGTACAACGACGACATGCAGTGAACATGCTGTGAACCTCTCCCCTGCCGACTGACGGACGAAAGGAGAAATTGCACATAATCGGGTGAAGTCTTCTGTCGTCGTACAAGACTCTACGTGCCAAACTACGACGAGGCATTCCAGCGTTCAGTAGTACTACTAACGTACAATCAACGTGGACAGGCTACTACGGTATTATTTGTCGGGGAAAGTTCCAATTAAGGCAAAAGTCTCTATGCAGGCTAAACTACGGCTTAATCCCTACGACGACGAGCACCCACCAACACCCAATAGGAAGAGGCACAAGGCACAACAAGCATCGTCCTAGTGTGTTTGCAACAACAACATCTACACTACTCTTCTCGTTGTTGCCTCCAAGCCCAGGAAAACCAACGAATCCTTGTCTCGAGGAGTCTCTCTAGATATTATTTGTTACCAGGCGAAAAGAAAGTAATTGAAAATTGGAAAATCCAACCAGCCGGAGTTCCCTTTCTCGTTGTCTCGAGGGTGGTGATTGGAGAGCACCTGCTGTGGCACGTATCCGCCAGACACTTTCTATCACTTCAGACTACCTGTTGTTTTTGCGGGTTGAATTATTTTGTGTAAACTATGGAAGCTTCTCTACGGCATTATGCCGAAATGCAACAATTGGCGCAACAACAACAGCAACAGCAGCAGCAGCAACAACAACAACAAGAATCATCTCAGAATGTCACTGCTCCTTTGGCTGGAACGGACCTGCCATTGGGTGCCTTGGCGCTTCTTGCCAACAGCAACCCTGCCAATAGTTTGAGTGACGAGCGATCTATCAAGCGACTGCAGGTAGACTTGGATTCTGCTTCTTCCAGTACCAGTAACAGCACAAGAAATATACCTCCCACAGCTGCTGCTCCCTTGAACGCCTTGGCGGCTTCCAAATTGGATCAAGCCTACAAGAACCTTGGTGAGACGCTAAGCAAAAGAGTGCTTGGAAATGGACCCACGGTTCCCCCGCAACAACTTTCCTCGATAGGAGGGGAGTCATCCTCTGTATTTTTACCCTTTTCCAGTCAAGATGCCAATCCCATGGCCACCGATGCTGCCGGTGCTGCGGCGCCACTCAGTAGCAGTGATGTACGTACTTTTGTTCCTCCCCTTTTTTGGGCAACGGAGGTTTGTCGTTCCTCTTTTTCACTAACATCCTTATGTTGCTTGTTCTTTTTGTATACATAGACTTCGAGAGGTTCCTCCTCCGCTCGTACCAGAAAGGTGGCCAAAACGGAATACAACGATCACGGAAATCACAAAGCAACCGCCACCCAATCACAGCAGGAGAAAATCAAGCGGGATCGGGATTGTCTCTTGAAACAGACGACACTCAATGCAGTCAAAGTGTACAACAGTATCAAAGATACGACAACAGAAGCAGCAGCAACAACTACAACAGCAACAACCGAACCATTGACTACAGAAAAGAAAAGCCGAAAACGTTCCTCTCCTTCCTCTCAGTCTCAGCTTCCGGCTGCGCCCCCTACGGGTACTGCCAGCATCAAAAAGGACACCAGCAATAGTACCAATATTTCTCCTCACCGATATGCATTGGCGCAACTTGCGTTGGATGCTGCTGCGGCGACAAAGAATGGAGCTCCCGGGTATAGGTTAGGTCACACGCAGTCGAATTCGGTAACGCCACAACAAGAACATCCCTTGAACCAAGCAATCCCTAAACAACTCTTTCAACCAACGACGAAACAAACGACGAAAAAAACGACGGCACCGACAACGACTCCTCCCAAACCTGCCGAAATTCCCATCAGTCCTCTTACGTTACTGCAATTGAAACGAGGAAAGTGTCTCACACAACCTGCGGAACATGTTTTGAATGGAGGTTTGGACAACAGTGAAGGTAACCTGATCATGTACGAGAATCATGTGGTTACGGTTCCCAAGGATCAAATGAATTTCATGTCGACCGACAAAGAGTTCCCCCAGCACTTTGATCAAGCGGATTTCGTAGTTTTGAAACTTTTGGGACAAGGAACCTTTGCTCAAGTGTTTCATAGTATTCATGCTCAGACGGGACGAGCCTTTGCTCTCAAGATTGTCAAAAACAAGCCTGCGTACACCCGACAAGCAGCGGTGGAGATTGATGTATTCCGGGCGCTGAATTCGATTCGATCGTCGTCGACGACGTCTACGAGTGGAGGACATGATTCGCCGCCATCTGCGAAACATGTTACGCCGACTCCGTTTGAAGGAGCCAAAGGAGATAACCGAGATTCAATGGTGTATATGATGTGCTATTTCATGTTTCAGAATCACCTCTGTTTGGTGTTCGAACTGTTGGGTCTCAACCTGTATGATGTCCTCAAGAAGCGAAGATTTTGTGGACTCCCCTTGTCTGCCGTACGGAACCTAGTGCGCCAGGTTGTGGTGGGAATCCAGGAGTTGACTTTGAAAGGTGTTATCCATTGTGATTTGAAACCTGAGAATATTCTTCTTGTTACCTCGAATCATGAAATTCTTGTGGACGCGGAAAAGAAAACTTCCACAGGAGGTGACACTCCCATGTTGGTGGAATCTTCTGCCAGTGTCACTCCAGCAATCAAGTTGATTGATTTTGGTTCCGCTTGTTTCGAAGGACAAACGGCACACACGTACATCCAATCTCGTTTCTACCGCAGTCCAGAAGTTTTGTTGGGAATTCCCTATGATGCCGCAATTGATATGTGGTCTTTGGGTTGTATCGCGGCAGAGTTGTTCTTGGGTCTCCCTATTCTCCCTGGAGTGCACGAACATGATCAGCTTGGAAGAATATCAGACATGGTGTCTTGGCCGCCAGAATGGATGCTCGACAATGGCACCAAGACGACCAAATTCTTTATGAAACGAAAGAGGAAGAGCGCCAAGAGCCCAATTCTCAACGCTCAAGGTCTAGCACCTGATGCTGCTCGGCAACATGCTCTCCGCACTGCGTCTAGCTACAGGATTCGAACGAATGAAGAGTACATTGGTTCCTTGTCCCAAAATGAGATTCGAAAGAAAGGAGGGCTAGCAAAATTGCGCAAACGACCAGCCAATCGGTATTTCAAGGGGAAAACATTGACAGAGATCGTGATTCAGAAAGGTCGCAACGCTACCCTTGAGGACCAAGATGAGCTGGATGTGTTTGTACATTTTCTATACGGTACGTGTTGGTATTCGAATGGAACATTGCTACGTTTGGCTTTGACTCAACCTTGTTTGTCTACAGGCGTGTTGGAACCCGATCCGTGGAGACGCTGGACGGGTGATCAAGCAGCAAGTCATCCGTTCCTGACTGGTGGAGAGTTTACAAGGCATGATGGATCGTTGAGAGATGATATTGATGACGAGAACCAGGCAAACAGAATGTGCAACATCTATTGGAAGGCACCACATGACTCTAATGTTGGTCTTCGAAAGAATCGTTGCACTGCGAAATTGCGTGAGAATCAAGTTACGGCCAGACCCAAGACGTCGAGAGCAGGAGGTACTTTGGAGGCTACAACGACCCCTGAGCTTGCAAAGAGTGCGGCAGGTACATCACTCCCCGACAACCGCGTCATTGCCGCTGCAGTGGAAGCAGTCAACAGTATCGAACGCGAGCTTGAGCAGCGCAAGAGACAAATGTCAGTTCCATTCTCCAGCAGCTATTCTGAGTTTTCGACTCCAGCGGGTACTGAACTTACGCAACATGCTGGTTCGCAAGGCTTGTCCGGTAGTTTTACACCCAGGAGTTTTCCTGGATCTGGGACCGACAACGACTTTTTGTCTGCACTTCAACGCCCTGGTGTGGTTCCCATGGGAGACTCCTTGCAAAACACATTGGAAGTGGCAGTGGCTGGACTCCAGCAACAACGTCAGGAAGCCGTCCTGCGGGATGCTTTGCTTCGGTCGGGACAGCTGCCTACTGATACCAGTGGCTGGAACAATTCGCTGCAAAGTAGTGCGGTTGCTGGAGCTCAACTGCCTCAGCAAGTACCCTCATGGCTGCCAGCTGGGGCCCAAATTGGGGGAATGAGTGGAACAGGAAGTCTTCTACCAAATCAGCAGTTGATGATGGGAAACCCATCTATCTCCCAAAACAACCAAATACCAAATGCTGCTTTTTTGCAATCTAACCCGCAACTTTTACAGCAAGCATTGTCCCAACAGCAGCTACTCCAACTCGCACTTGCACAAAATGCAGGAGGGGGGCAAAACGTAAATATGCAACCCCCATCGTCGATATACGGCATTGTTCAACAACAACAACAACCGCAGCAACAGCAACAGCAGCAGTCTCAACAACAACAGCAACAATCGCAAGCCAGTCTTTTACGACAACAGTGGCTTCTCCAACAACAACTGCTACAACAGCAGCAGCAACAACAGCAACTTGCTATGGCACTCCAACAACAATACGCAATGTCCACAGCAAACATATCGAATCCGTTCGGATCAGGCAACGCATTTCCTGCTTCGGGAGGAGTCGCGCCTTCCATGGCAGCACCCCAAATGTCAGCGTCACAACTGACTCTGTCCATGTTGGGTGCCCTCAATAATCCTGCCTTGCCACCAGGGGCGGGTCAGTCTTCATTGAATCCAAGTGCTACGTTCCCTAGAGCGAATCAGCCACCGGGTTTTCCATAATCTAGTAGACACCAGCTCCACATGAGTTTTTCTTACTTTTACTGTAGTATTGTAAGCAAACGAGCGAGTCTCTTTTACAATAGTTTTGTACTACCTAGTTGATATTCCCAAGTTTCGTCGCAGACCAAAAGTTCAAATATCCCATTACTTGGTAGACAATCGCTTCCATTCTTTTTCGGGAATATCAATGAGTTCCATATCACAGTTCATTTCATTTCCCAAAGTCTCCAAATCCTCCTTAATTTTCTCTGGATCAAATCCACTAGACATGGGCTGGAAGGCATGGGCCACACCGTCCATGCGGAACAAGACAGCACCACCATGAGGAGCAATATCCTCACCTGTTTCCATTTTATCAATACTTAAACCATGGTTGGCCAATAGAGACGTAACTTTGTGGACGATTCCAGGATGATCTGCACCTTCCAATGTGAAACGACCAGTATCTGTCGAGAAAAACCAAAAGGGTAAGGATGCATCATGATGTCGATGACGTACAGAGTCCCAACAGTAATCAGCAGAACTTACAACCAATCGTTGGAGCTACTCGGGGTGTATCCGAAGGAGGAACAACATGAATGGTGGCATGCAAATCCTTCAAGGCTTTCAACTCCTCGACCAATGGATCAATTTGCGTATCTTGGAGTTGAACCAGCATCATAAGAGAGAAATGAGAACCCAAGGTGGCGGCAGTGGAGGACCCAACGTTACCTCCGACTTGCGTGACACATCTTGTCATATCACTGACAATTCCGGTACGATCGTTGCCTACTGCATTGATGATGACCTCTTGGGTTGCCAAGGTTCGGATCGTCTGAGAGGGTATAGGGAATGAGAATGCGGATGATTTGATGTCATACAAGCCAAAAACAACAAAAGCAAAATTCAAAAAAGCAAATCAGATGGTACATACCTGAACTGGTCTCAAGTGACGAAGAGCGACGGCTGGTAGTCGATGGATTGTGTTGGCGGTCCACATGATGTTGTTGGTTGGATGAGATTCGTTGTTGGTGTTGTGATTTGTGTTTGGGTCTTTTTTGAAGGTTCTCGTTGGATTTGGATGACACGCGCTGACGTCACACTCATGTCATACATCAACCCACAGGACTGACAAGATCGGGAAAGACGTCCACACAAAATTTTGTGGACGACAACCAAGGGCTCGGCATCTCTTCATGAAACTGTTGTCCAGATCCACTGTCACTACTACTGCTTTGATCACAATAATGATGTTTTCCAAAAGAACTTCTGTAAATGCGTTTCAATCGCTCCTTCGATCTCCTCGATCATTACGAGCTGTTGCTTTTTCCACTTCCAAAGATTCTTCCCCATCCTGCAGTGTGGATATGGAAGAGATTGTCTCTCTTTGTAAACGACGTGGATTCATCTTTCCTTCTTCCGAAGTTTACAACGGATTTGCTGGGTTTTATGATTATGGTCCACTTGGAGTAGAACTCAAGCGCAATCTCAAGGAGGCCTGGTGGAAGAACTTTGTCACGCGAAGAGAAGATGTGGTTGGCCTTGATTCCAGTATCATCCACAATCCTGCTGTATGGAAAGCAAGTGGTACGTGGACCTATTCCTGATGACAATCCATTTGGAAAATCAGCAACCAAGAATTCTAAATCTTTTGCTATTCTTTTCAGGTCATGTGGACGGCTTTTCCGATCCCATGGTGGATTGTAAAGAGACCAAATTCCGATACCGTGCCGACCAATTGTACTATGCTCCTGTCGTTTTGCAGTCTGCCGAGGAAGGAGCTAGCGCCGAGACTCTAGGTTATGTTTGTGTGCAAGAGGGAAATGATGAAGACATGGTCCAAGAAGCCAAACGACAAGCCAAGATTCTTCTCAAAGCCAAGGGATTGTCGCGATCCTCACCCATCCAATCCTTTGATTTCCAGTGTTTGTTGGATGCTACACCCGAAGAATACACTCAAATTCCTTCTCCTGCTTCTGGTAAACCCACCTTGACAACTCCTCGCGAATTCAATCTCATGTTCCAAACACGTGTCGGTGCCACCGAAGACAACGATCAAGTTGCTTACCTCCGACCCGAAACCGCCCAAGGCATTTTTATCAATTTCAAGAATGTGTTGGGTACCTCTCGTCAACGAATTCCTTTTGGGATTGCCCAAATTGGCAAAGCCTTTCGCAATGAAATTACGCCTCGCAACTTTATCTTTCGATCCCGTGAATTTGAGCAAATGGAAATTGAATACTTTATTGAACCAGACGACGATGTGTGGGAGGGTCATCAAAAGAAGTGGATTGAGGATTCCTACGACTTTTTGGTATCTCGTATTGGATTGCGACCCGAGTTGTTGGGACGGGATGTCCATGAAGGAGATGGATTGGCTCATTATGCCCGAGCCTGTACTGATATTACCTTTGAGTTCCCGTTTGGAGAGCAAGAGTTGATGGGCATTGCGGCGCGTGGCAGCTACGACTTGACACAACATGCAGAAGCCTCTGGCAAGGGTACGTAGTACAAGAAAGTGGACAAGACTCGTTTGGAATACCACCTCCAACCCCATCGACAATATTCTCACCCTGTTGTGTATGAATGAACGATTGATTGATATTAGCTCTGGAATACTTTGATGATATCAACAAGGAGCGATACATTCCTCATGTAATTGAACCTTCGTTGGGAGTCGACCGCTTGGTATTGGCCACTTTGTGTTCTGCCTTTGTCGTGGACGAAGTTGGTGGAGAAGTCCGCAAACGGTTGGCCTTGAAACCATCCATTGCTCCTGTCCAAGCCGGCATCTTTCCCTTGGTCAAGAACCAACCGGAAATCGTGGAAAAGGCTCGGGAACTCATGGATTCCATGCAAGGATCGGGATTGGCAGTGCAATGGGATGTAAGTGGAGCCATTGGACGACGGTATCGACGTGCCGATGAGATTGGTATTCCGTTTTGTGTGACGGTGGACTTTGATACGTTGGAGGATGACAGTGTGACGATTCGAGACCGAGACAGTACGGAACAGATCCGTATGCCTCGATCGGAGGTCTTGTCGTACCTGCAAGGAGAAATAGCCAGGAACTAACTACCAATATTGTAGAAAGCCACTACAACCACCACCAAAACGAACAACAGCTACGGCAAAAGAATGTTGTATATTGTTTGCTTGCACTATAAGATAAAGTGTTTATAGACGACGTCCACGACGTCCGGACTTGCGTCGGGTGCAGTCAGAAGGAATAGGCGTAACATCCTCAATGCGTCCGATCTTGAGTCCATTACGGGCCAAGGCTCGCAAGGCAGATTGAGCTCCTGGTCCAGGCGATCGCGACTTGTTCCCTCCCGTGCCGCGGACCTTGATGTGCAAGGCAGTGAGGCCCAATTCCTTGCACTTCTCGGCAACGTCTTGGGCGGCAAGCATGGCAGCATAAGGACTGGACTCGTCCCGATCAGCCTTGACCTTCATACCTCCAGTGACACGGACCAAGGTTTCGCGGCCACTCAAGTCTGTGACGTGAACGAAAGTATCATTGAAGGAAGCGAACAAGTGGGCAACGCCAAAGACTTCCTCGCCCTCTTGGATCTTGACTCCTCCGATCTTTTGTGTTTCTTCTCTGTAAAATGGTAGATGGTGGACAAGGGGATGTGTGTGTGTGAGATATATGATATGGACAAGGAATGACAGTGTCACGAGCAAAGGAATAAAAGAGTTGTTGTTGCTGGTGGTGGTAAAAAGCCAGAAATTCCCCTGGTTCTACCCAACACAACACGCACACCAACAAGAACTACAACTACAATCCAATCGAGCCTTTCATCACTTGATGCAATCATGGTTGTTGTTGTTGTTGTCATTGTAAAAAGAAACCAACTAGCGTCCAACAGGGAGGCAGGCACTCACGTCATGGTCTACTACAAGTTGACTGATGCAGGAAAGTATTGGACGGACCTTCCAGCTTTCCTCTCTCGGGCGGCTCTTCGTGGTGGGAGCGAGCGTGGTGCGTCGTAGACGCGGTGAGCTGACGAACGGAACACAGACAGACGGTTTAGTAAGGGGTAAACCCGAGGCATCACGAGGTCTCAAGACTTGTTGGGACGAGGTCTGTTGGAGTCGAGGGATTCCAAGGGTGGTCTGTGAGCATACCAAGACCGCCAGGCGCGTATCGGCATTCGCAATCTACAGTCATGAAGATATGGATGTCCAACGGGAACGACTTCCCCAATGCTTTATGGTAAACGGTCACTTGGGACGCAGGCAGGTCGCCATATCTCGTTTTTCTTCTGTCTCGAGGAAGGCTGCCTGCTGGTGCTGCTGCAGCACTTCCACTCTTGTTTTTGTCGTCGTCGTTGTTGTCGATTGCTCTTCTACCAGTACGAGTACTGTACCTTTTCCATTACACTACTACCAGGGTACGAGTACCAGTTCTCCATAGCATCAACCACACAACCACAACAACAACTACTCCTTCGTTCCTTTCTCTGTCGTAGCCAGCAAAGCAACAACAACAAAACACATCCTCCTCCACCATGGCGGCGTCCCTAGCAGGCCACATGGATGCCAATCGATCCTACGTTACAGCCCAAACCAACTTTACAAATGACACCAAACCTCCTTTGGCGCAACCACAACCACCTCCTTTGCCTGCCTTTTACCGTGTCATGGGCTGCATTGAATGCTACCAGCCCTCCAGGGAAGTCCTAGAGTATGATTACACCTATGATGATGTCAATGGAAGTAAGCCACCTCAGGGGTATCCTCGAATTCGAGAGCGAGGAGAGTATTACATTGATTCCTACAATGGAGAATCTTGGTCTTGTACCTTTGGAACGGCAGAGTCGGTACGTTGCGTTGTTTCTTTCGTCTGTCATGTTTCTGTGTGGTTGACAATTGGTGTGTGCACATTGTCTCATCCTCTCCATCTTTTTGGGTTATATTGTTACAACATTAGAATGGAATTTGGTTCAACAGCTCGGATCAAGCAGGATCCATCATGTCTGCCTTGGTTTGGTTGCTTCTCTTGTACTCTGCTGCAACAGTTACGCTCCTCACGGTTACCGAGGGTATGTCGGTCTATTTGGGCATGATCTACAACATGCTGGTTGCCATGGCTTTGGCTTGCCATGCCAAGACTTCCTTGACGGATCCGGGAAGTGTACCCCTCGCCGCCATTCCTTCCGAGCGTCAGCGTCTACTCAAGGATTCCCACTCCATGTGTGGTCAATGTCAAACCTTCAAGCCTCCAAACTCTCACCATTGCCGTATCTGCAATCGTTGCGTCTCTCGCATGGACCACCACTGTCCTTGGATGAACAACTGCGTTGGGGCCAACAACCTCAAGCATTTCCTGCTCTTCCTTGTCTACACATGGACGTGCTGTGGATACGCTCTCTCCTTGTTTGCCTGGAACTACTTCTTTTGTGCTTCTGATGAGTGTACCTACCATCCCGTTCTCGTCCATTTGGTCCGGGTTATGACTGTCTTGGGTGTTTGTGCTTTTTTGTTTACCTCCAGTATGTTGATGAACGTTTGTTATGGACTCATGACCGGAATTGGAACCATTGATCGTCTCAAGAAGAAGGCCACCAACACCATGGCTCAGTCCGACGAAGAGCCCATCCCTCTCAAGGATGTCTTTGGCATCCAAGGATGGCACACTTGGCCTTTCCCTGTCGACCCTATCTTTGAAGACTACGATGTTACCATGGGATACTGCATGCCTCAACGTTTGGATCGCGAACGTCAATTCATGGAGTACAAGAGACCCATCCCAGAGTTGACACAAAATCATTCCATGGAACTTCCCAAGTGTATCAATGACTGTCTTCCCGTATAGTTAGATAGATACTCGTACAGTACGTACAGTACCGAGAGACTCCCACCGCCTTTCATTGCATTTTTAATAACTTAACGTGGCTATCCATCACAACATTATCCTACTACAGTACAGTAATAGTACAACTAATGAAACACTGACACTACTCGCCTGTCGGTCACATCTCCCATCTCGTATATACTACTTGTAAACTGTAAACCCTAGAATCACATTAGCCGCTACTACCACCGTTCTCCAAGACGGCTCTAATAATCACCGTCATCGGCTTGAGTGCTGAAGAAGGTACATACTTGTTCTTCTTCGACCTCCTCTTTCTTTTCTTCCTTTTGGACATCCTCTTCCTTTCCAGGCTCTATTACTGTTGCATCCCCCCGATGACGCCGATACCAAGACAACTTTTCCTCCGACACGACATGTTTCACTTCCGCATGATGTTCTTCTACCTTTTGAATGGCTTCTTCCAAGGCTTCCATACTCGCCGCCTCAATCAACAGCGTTCGTAGATCGGGCCGTGCCAAATCGGCATGCAACAAGCGATGGACATGGACACGAACACACTTCATTTCGTTTCCTTGACCACCGATATGGGGAGGATATTGTTTGGCAATCTCAATATATTCTTTGGCCAATTGGATACGTCCAACCGTTCGGATAGGGTATTTGTATTGAACATCAAACAGGGGAGGGTATTCCAAAATGGATTCACTGGACATGATGCCGTCGGCTTGGGTGGCTTCCAAGCAACGTTCGACATCGGGTGGGACTTCGATACTTCCATTGGCTAGAATGGGGATGCGATCTCCAAAGCGTTCGACGGCTTGGCGGATGGCAGCCCAGTCGGCATGGTCGGTGAATTGTGCCTTGTGATGGCGGGTACGGCCGTGGATGGTTAGCATGTGGACACCGGCATCGACCAATTGTTGATACAAGGCAAAACTTTTTTCCAAATCAATTTGAGGAGCTCCTTCGGGTTTGGCAGAGGGAATACCGGGGGCGGGTTCGACCGAGACTGGGAGCAGGCGGACTTTGACGGACAAGGGGACGGTCAAATGTTGGAGCAAATGTTTGACGGCAGGCAACAAAACATCCGGTTGTTCCAATAGAAAAGCACCATAATTACCCCGTCTGGCAATTCCTTGGGGGCATCCACAATTGATATCAATTCCATCGACATGAGGTTCCAACAATCGAGCGGCTTCCAAGAGAGTGTCGGGGTCTGACCCACACAATTGAGCAATCAACGGTCTGTCTTGTTCCAACCAAGTTCCAATAAACTTCTTTTTGTAGGCCTTAGATGTCACCAACAAACGAGAATGAATCATGGGAGTAAAACACAAATTACTTCCATACCGACGGGCCAACAAGCGAAAGGGCAAGTCTGATTGATCCACCATGGGTGCCACCACTAGAGCTTTATCAGGACGGAGAGATCGCGGATTGGGATGTTTTTGCAACAATTTGGAGATCCATTGTCTGTCGACGGGGAGAGGAGTGGTTGTGGAGGTTTTGCGCTTTTTGGAAGGGACGTCGGTCGCCATGGTCATGGTGGGTGTTGTGTTGTGTTGTGTTGTGTTGTGTTGAGTACTCGTAGTTGTTGTTTGGGAACAACGAACAACGAAGCCGTCGTCGGGAAAGAACACTGCAAAAGGATTGGTGATGGTGTTCTCGCCATGACTGTGTCTGTCCGACGTAGGGAGTGCGAGCACGTGGCACGTTTCAATCGTTCCAGTCAACGAGTACGGTACCGTAGGTGTATGTTGCAAGAACACAACAACAACAACACAAACCATTTGCAAAAGGCTGTTACAGTCGAATTGCAAAGGCAACGGCTCATCTTCCAATGTCTTTTGTTTTGCTGAGTGACGCCATTGCCGGAATGGAAGCAGCCAGGCCACTGTCTACAGCTTTGAAATTAACCATGTTACGTACACACTAGAACAAAAGGCAACCGCCACATGCAACCTACCTCAATGGATATCTCACGACATCGAGCTACCTTCATTTCTCTTGTTGTTTGGATGATAGCGGAATCCATCTTCTTACTAGTACTAACGTACAGTACTAGTACTAACTACGAAATAAGAAAACTTGAGGTATTTTACGCCGCCGCCCCGCGCAATTTTCGCCCGCCCGCCTCCATCCCATCCTTATTCTCCTAGTAGCGAGCCGCTTCGTGTGGTGTCTATTTTATCATCATCTACGAATATCATATGTGAGAAGTATTTAGGAAAAACTGTCCGATGGACAGAATCCCACTCAGGAACTTATCTTTGCGATCGCCAACAAAGGAGCTGCGATCGCAGATTGAGACATGCTGTTTCTTTCTTGGGCCATGGACTGGCACAACACTCGTCGCGAAAACCGTACTGTTTGTCATCACACACGCTCTACTTGTAGAAGCCCAAGAAAGTAGGCTCCAAGACAAACACAACAACAAGCAAACTCAACAACAACAACTATACTATCAACCATGGAAGTAGCAAATCGACACAACCCTTCCACAGATGAATTGGCGGAAGAGGCCAAAATCGAACAATTGCTAAGTGAGAAATTGATGGACGGATTTGTGCTCCTAGAATCTTCTTGTCCTATCTGTTCTACTCCACTCGTCAAGAACTACAACGACGATGAAGATGAGGTGGAAGAGGATGACGATGATGAGATAGAGCCAGTTGTAGTCCAGTGTGAATCCGACACTCCCATTGTTGGAGTACCTTTCTGCGTGGCCTGTCTAGCCCACATTGCCACACATTCTCGCGAGAATGAACTGTTGGAACAAGAGCAAGCCAAGGCCAAGGGTCCAGAGCGCATTGTTATTGATGTCACAGATATTCCAGACCCCGTTGACGAAAGAGATTCAAAGACCTCTGCAGATTTGTATACGGAAGAAAAGAAGGAAGAAATGGCCTTTGATCCAACAACGGAGGACTACAGTGTTCGGTACGTATTGTACTCGTTGCCACATGAGGGGTTTCCTTTGTTCCTCCTTGCATTCCTACAACAACTTACTCACTTTTTGTTGTTTTTACAGTCGTCAAATTGCTACCAAAGTTTTGGGAGCCAAAATGTTGCAGGGATATTCTTTGACAGAACAGCAATGTCCCAAGTGCAGCATGCCCATGATGGAGCACAAGGGCGCCATTGACTGTGTAGTCTGCCCCGTCTTGTTGAAAAAGGCCAAGAAAAAGCTCAAGGCTCAGCAAAAGGTGGAGGAAGAATCCATTCGTCTTCAAGACCAAATCAAGGCTGCCAGAGCAAAGAAGGAAGCCGAAGAAGCCAAGGCAGAGCAGGAAAAGAGAGAAGAAATTATCCGAGCGGAACGTGAAAAGGTTGCACAACAGGCCCGTGAACGTGAGCTCGCACTAAAGAAGGAGCAAGATGAAGAAGTTGCTCGTCGAATGGCCTTGGTGGAACAAGAGACGAACCGCATCGCCATGATGGAAGAGGAGCAGGCGCGAATGCAAGCAAACGCCAAAGAAATGAACAAAAAGCTAGAACGTGAACAGGCCGAGCAAGCAGAGATTCAAGCTCGAAAGGCAGCCGCAGAGAATGAGAAAATGGAGCAGCTTCGCAAAGCTAGTCTTGAGAAGATTGACAAGGACTATGCTTTGGCTACACAACGCCGACAACAGGAGGAAATCTTGTTGGCTGACGAGACTCGTCGATTGGAAGAATTGGAAAACCGTCGCAAGCTTGGTTTGACCACCGCCTTTGAGAACTTGAACCGTGATGTCCTTGTTGCAGAGCATCGAAGACGTCTCCAGGCAAAGGCCAAGTTAGATGCCGAAATCTTGAGACTTGAGCAAGACCGCGTACAAGAATCGTTGGAGTCTCGCAAGGTTGCCGATGAGAAGCGCTCGGCAGCCGAATCTCTTATGATTGCCACTTTGGAGGAAGAAGCTAGGGCCAAGGCTGAAGCTGCTGAAGAAGCAATTAGAAAGGCTAAAGAAGCCCTTGAGCATGTTCACTCCGCCCGCAAGGATGTCATCGCTCAAACGATTGCTTTGGCTGAACAAGAGGCCATTGCCGAGGCTGAACTTCACATCAAGCTTGAACGTGAGGACTACAAGGCTCCTGTCATTCTTCCTACTGCCTCGGATATTAAGCGTGAGAACTGGGAAACCCTCCGTGCCGAGGGGCGTTCCGTGATGACGCGACGTGTCATGACCGGATGGGTACTACTTCCTGAGTTTTGTCAGGGAGCCGAGTGCCACAGAACACCATTGATTACCAAGAGTGGTATCAAGGAATGTGTTGTATGTGGAGGCTGTGGAAATGGAACAGATGGTGTCTACGCCGAGAAGGAGGATGACGATGTCGTTCCAACAGATGGAGAACTCGAAGAAATGCGTGCTGTGGGAGTTCTCCCGGATGATATGGGAGGATACGAGATTGGCCCCAACGCTACCGGTGCTCTTTCCCCTACTGCAAACCTCACTGTCCAACAAATTCAAGAGGACTTTGAAACAAAGAGGGACATGGTCAGCAAAGAAATCGGCAAGAGGATGATTGAAGGGTGGACCTTGTTGGATGCTTCTTGCCCTCGCTGTGTGATGCCATTGATGATGGACCCAGAAGGAACCACTGACATTTGCGTACTCTGTGGTTTGATTAGCAACTTGCAGAATCAGGGTTCGGACGTCAAGAATGACGATGTTCCAGATGAAATCGACGACAACATGTTGACTGCTCTACGAGCTTTTGCGATTGAGTCCGGCGCGGATCATGAGACACAGCCTGCACCATTTGATGCTGAAACAGTTGATTCCACCATTCCTACCATTGACGAAGCTACGCTTGCTACCACCGTCGTGGGTGCCTCGAAGGACCAGTCTTTGACTGATACCATCCGACAGAGTTTGAATCGTCCAAACCCAGTAACTCCACGAGGAGACCCTCCTGCTTGCAGTACCAAGAACGAAAAGACAGAACCAAAAAAGCGGGCCCAAGACCCTTCGTCCGGTCCATCCGAGAGCTTTGATCTGGCCAAAGACGAAAATGTTCAACAAGTCATCAAAGCTGCCGGTGAGGAAATCCGCCATTTGGGACGGTCCCCTGAAATGTTCACTTTCGAAAATGAAGCCGTTCTTGCTCCTTCTGCGGAGGAGAGCACCTACTCCAAAAAGTCTAGACCGACTCCAGAGACAATGTCCCGAGACCGCAAGTCTTCATCACGTGGACGTGGTACTATCTCTGGAGGAGCTAACCTTCCTCCTCGACCTGATTCTGCCGGTCAACGTGCCAAAGGAAGTGTAATTGTCGAGGGTGGTCCAGCTGACATTGGTCGTGTTCCTTCTTCTGACAGTCAAACAGTGGGCGATGCAAGCCGTGCCGAATCTGTGGCCACCGAGGCATTGGATTCAATTTTGGACCGCATCGAACGGGCCAAAGCTAAGTTGTTGAGGGATGATATCAGTGTACAAGAGCAAGTGGACACGGCAAATCTTATTGAAAAATTGGCTCAAGCCGCCGTTGCCGTCAAGGCATTGGAAAAGCTCGACTACTAAGAATGGGAACAAGCATGATACACTACTGGAGATCCTATACCCGCTCCTTCAGCGTGGAATGAAAGCGACAGTTTCCCTCTGTACATTGATATTTATGATTGGGTTCCTGTTTGTCTGCGAGAAACGCAGGATCCTTGGAGACTATTATTTCTGTAGCATTTGTAAGAGTACACGGTGCGATTTATTCATGTCGGTGTCGTATTTTCTCTAGGAGTATGCTATGTTGTGTGTGGAAGAAGCCTCCCCCCATGATAATTCGTCGATGAATGAGAACGCTGGTTCACCGCAATGCATGGCGTATTTCAAGTGAAGAACTTTCACCTTGAAAGCGAGCTGGTTGGTAGCTTGCTGTTGCAGCAACAAGGTCTTCAGTCTTCAGTACCTGATACCACCACCAGAACCAATATCGAAGATATGATGGGCGATGGCAAAATAGGCGTACCACCACCAGCTAAATAACCATTTTCCAACGTTATCAAGCACTCCTGAATCATCAGCTACGTATATCTTATTGATACCCTATCAAACAATTTTCAAGTTCCCAACGAGGAGCCGCAAATAACAGAAACCATGATATAGATCAGACTACCGAGAACGCCGCTCTTTTACAGGATGGCGAATATTATGGGATATAGAATTCAGGTATAAACATCCTTCACTAATTGCAAGCCAGCAAAGCTGCCGGAAGTTTCTTGTAAGATCGATCTTTAACGACCTTGTCTTTCGCAGAATCCACCAAATAATCGTATCACAAAAAACAGGTTGTTCCTTTGACTGGTTAGAAAGTACTAGTATGAAGTTGATCTTGACCCTCTCGTTTGCTCTCTTTCTGTCCTCCAGCACGAAGGAGCATGGGGTTTTCGGAGCTCCACTTTCAACCAAAGCTCCCAAGTCCACCAAGGCACCATCTTCGGTGCCTTCCATCAGCCCCTCGCTCTCCATGAGCCCTTCGGCTGCTCCAGCATGCGGCGGCACATGCACGGGCTCTCAAATTTGCATGACAACCTATCAACAAGAGGGAACAATCGGCATTGGTGGAGTCACCTACACTGCTCCATTACCCGATGGAACCTATAGGATTTGTCCTGAAGGAGCTGGCGATTGCGAAGTGCCCAACTCTTGGGGCTTGAGTGGAGACACCTTTGCTTGCCGCGTTCCCGAATCATACTTCTTTGTCAAGGAAAACTGCATCGCCGCGGATATCTTGGGAACCATTTCGTATGCGTGCACGGAAGACGAAAACCCCACTGCTCTCGGTGTCTACGAGACGTTCACTTGTCCTGGTGATGACCGTTGTTTGACTCCTGCACCTTCTGATTCCCCCAGCATGGGTCCTACCCCCAAGTCGGCCAAGGCACCCAAATCTGCTACCTTGAATCCAACCAGTGTACCAACCGCTTACGTTGATTCTTGCCGAAACGGATGCATTGCTCCAGAAATTTGTACCAAAACCTACCAACAAGAAGGAGTGATCATGTTGGAAGGTACACCTGGACCACAAACTCCTCCTTTGGGTACAGGAAACTATCGCTACTGTGCATCTGGTAGCGGCGATTGTGAAGTACCAAGTTTCCTCCGTGTGACAGGAGGAAGCCAATCTTGCCGTGCTCCAGGTTCATTCCCAAATGTGTTGGTTGATTGTGCTGATGCGGATGCAGTCGGGCCCGAGACCTACGCCTGCCTTGATGGGGTGAATCCATTGGCTGGTGGTACTGCGGAATATTTCTCTTGTCCCTCCACCGACAGTCGTTGTGCTTAAGAAGATCCAGCTACTTGGTTGTTCGTTTTCATACTACTACATCCCCCGCTATAGTAATCTGCCATCCTCTACAGTACTACCTAGTACTCGTACTGTAGCTTTTTAGTGAATGATGATGATGTGGATGTAAAATGATTCGAACAAGTCGAATACCAGTTCCATGCTCTGGTGGTGGTGATGACACCACCACCACAAACCACCAGAGATACCAGAAATCGTTGGGGTCGTCGTGCTGCGTAGACTCACAAAAGTTCGTTGATAATATAATAAGCTATTGCGTTATTCTGTAAACTATTCAATCGTGCCCAACGGATTCCCGTTACTCTTCTCAATCACTGGACATCTGACTTCTTGTCATCAATCGGACATACACCAGACAACCCATTGTCACATGGTTGTCTTCAATCTATTTTCGTCCAGGAAATCCGTTCACGGGTAATTCAGCTTCGCTTCAATCCCTACTCGTAGTCGGTAAACATCGCGGCCCTGAGTTCTGGATCTTTGTGGGATACCGCAGTGCTCCCTCTTCCTTCTGCCGCATAATACTATTCGTGACTCCACCTCAGTAGTTAGTACTAGTACTTAGTAGTCGCTTGTTCCTTTTCACTTAAAAAGTCCTCGAAAGATCCTCTAGCTACCTAGTATGTGCATAGGTTGGACTCGTCAAATTTCGGCGTTGACCCGTGCCCTTTTATTAGAGGTGGTACAGTAGAAGTAGCGGAGTGGCGGCCTGTCATTCTCCACATCATCGCCAATCAATGTAAACATGTTGCTGCTGTTCAAACGTTTAAGTATTTTTAATGACTTGCTGTTGAAGCGAGGTTCGAATATTCAGAAGATATTCACCAGAAGATACTGTTTTTGCTTCAGTCCTGGCCGTGCCGCGCGGACTGCAATCTCATTTGTCGAACGGCGACAACACTCCTCATTTTGCTGTTTCTGGTAAGATGAAGCTAGTTTTGTCGCTCTCGTTTGTTCTCTTTCTGTCCTCCACAAAGGAGCATGGGGTTGTCGGAGCCCCACTTTCAACCAAAGCTCCCAAGTCCACCAAGGCCACCGCGGTCCCATCTTCGGTACCTTCCATGAGTCCCTCCCTTTCGATGAGTCCATCAGCCGGTCCAGCTTGCGGTGGTACGTGCACGGGTTCAGAAATTTGCATGACAACATATCAACAAGAAGGATTGATCATTACAAGAGGTGGAATCGCGGTCACAGCTCCGTTGGCGGACGGAACATACAGGATCTGCCCCGATGGCTCTGGGGATTGTGAAGTACCAAATGGTTATGCATTTGACGGGGACACCTTTGACTGTCGTACTTCTGGTTCATCGTTCATCCAAACCAGCTGTACTGCTGCTGACTCGTTGTACACCAACACATATGCTTGTGCCGAAGATGGCAATCTGGCCGCGCTCGGTACCTTCGAAACATTCACCTGCCCAGGCGATGATCGTTGTTTGACCCCTGCTCCTTCGGTCCCGCCTACCATGAGTCCAACCCCCAAGTCACCCAAGGCGCCTACGTTGCCCAAGTCTGCCACTTTGAACCCTACATCCCTTCCAACGTCTCTTGACTCATGCGGCAACACTTGTGTCGATCCCGAAGTATGCATGTTGACCTATCAACAATCCGGAGTCATTATCAAGGAAGGTTCTGGTACAGATCTTGCCTCGAGCACTCCTCTGCCAGAAGGAACCTATCGGGAGTGTCCATCAAGCGGTGGGCTTGATTGTGAAGTCCCTTCCTTGTGGCGAGTTTCGGCTCCTAGTTCCGCATGTCGTATTCCTCGATCGGCAAGTTCAAGCATTCAAGTGGATTGTACTGCTGCAGATGGTTCAGGTGCAACGACGTATGCCTGTGAAGACGGAGTCAACCCATTGGCCGGTGGTACGATCGATATTTTTACTTGCCCCAATGCAAGCGATTCTCGTTGTGCTGCTGGTGTTGATTGCGCTGGTGATTAAAGAAGGCGGACGAGTGGTACAAGGTACAACGCCGGAGGTTGAGCCTTTACGTGTCCTTCTACCAACAGTCGCTGCGCTGGTGAAGTCATGTTCATCATTGTGTCATTCATTGTCATTCATTCATAGCTGAAATCTGTAGTTGTACTTCAGAAGAAGATATTCTGCTTGCTGCCACGTATTACGCTGTTGTTGTGTGACGCCCTCTTCCCACTCAAGGATTCGCACGAGTCAAATGATGTGGCACGAAGTTTTCACAAAGCAGCCCAGCAGGCTACCGGTAGAACAGCACACAAAAAAGATCCAGGGCATGCATCATCGTCTCTCCTTTCTCAAAAGTGCAAGCGTTGGATTTCTTTGGTCTACAACTTCGTTTGTCTCACCTCCACTTTTACAATCAGTGGTATCTAGACATTTTTCTGGAGGAAAAGGAGGCTCAAAATCAACGCCACCAGCTGCACCGACCATCATGACGAGAAGAAAGACTCGTTCTACCACCTCTGTTACTGCAACAGTAGGTGGATCAACCTCTACAAGTGAGAAACCTCACAAGGCCAAGAAGTACACAGTACAAAAGAAAAAGGTTAAGGATGTTCTAAAGAAGGAGGTCACTCCTCCTCCACGTCAAAAAGGCAAAGGCAAAAACTCGTTCTCGTCGAACAGAAGTAGTGGTGCTGATGATGCTACGACTGTTCATCCTTGGTATCATTTCTTCACCAAAGGCGATGAAACCTATAACAAGTACATGACCACTGAGTGGGGGGTTGAAAAGGTATGACAAGAGGTAGTAGCATGTACTAGTATATTGAATGGAAGTATGGTTGTGGTGCTGGCTATTGGTACTAACATTTTTTTTTCGCCAGCGTGGATCTGCAGCGCTCTTTGAAAAGATAAGTTTGGAAGGAGCCCAATCTGGATTGAGCTGGAGAACAATTTTGTTCAAGCGGGATGGTTATCGTCGTCTTTTTCATAATTTTGACATTGAGCGTGTCGCTGCCATGACCCAAGATGATGTGGACCGCCTCGTTTTGGATCCTTCGATTGTGCGACATCGTGGTAAAATTGAGTCTGTCATCCACAATGCAAAATGCATCCAAGAACATATTCCTGATTTGGATGAGTTTGTTTGGAGTTTTGTTCAAGACAAACCCATTTTGAATCACTATCATACCTTGGCGGAAGTCCCTACGCAAACACCCATTAGCCAAGCCCTGAGCAAGAGTTTCAAAGAGAAGGGAATGAAATTTGTTGGCCCAACTACCATGTACGCATTCATGCAAAGTGTAGGCATGGTCGTGGATCATATGGTTGGAACTCCCGAATATGAGGCAGCATTGAAGCGATTGAAAGAACGACCGGGAGGCTATCAAGAAGAATAGGTACAGAAACAGTAGTGGTTGGAGCTTGTTACAAAAGCTGTAGCATCGCTCCTTCTCGTCGCTTGCCTATTCCTAGTATCTGGACCGATAGGATGCAGGTAGTAGAGCTAACTTAGTACTTAGTAGTTTGGAATTTGGAACACCGGGACTGGATCTTGTCTTAGCGTGTCTCGCGACTCGCGACTCGCACACCACCTTTTTGGTGCGATCCATAATAAACAAAGAGAAGCAACAACATGCGTATTGGAAGCAACTCCTTGCGAAAGTTTTCCAATGGATCGATATCGGTTCGAACCGGATTCTTATTGCTGTTGATTGGAGTTGGGATTGGGTGGCAAATGACCAGGTATCAGGAACCTCTGTTGGCTTTGGGGGATTTGTCTACCATGTTGGATGCTGCGGGGGTGACTGACAACGACAACAAGGGGAACAAGAACCATCCAAACGAGCTTGGCACTGATGATGTTGCTATGTCCACATCAAATGCTGCTCACAAGAACATTCCCCCAAAAGAATGCGTTGCTGTTTTCTCAGATGCAGAGTCTCTAAATGATCCCAACATCGGGACACCTTTGAATCTGACATCTCGGTTCACCACCACGGAACCGCAATTTTGGATTTCCCTATATATTCAGAAGTTTGACCCCATGCGTTGGACTTCCATCATGAACAAAGGATTCTACTACGAAAATCATATTACCAATAGTTTCGTTGAAATTCTCTCGGAACAGAAACCCTCAGCCACCGATTCGAGCAAACTCCCCCCTCTAGTGCTGGATGTTGGTATGAATATTGGTTGGTATACTCTCGTTTCGCGGTCGCTAGGGTATCACGTTGCCTCCTTTGACGCCAATCCTCTCATGTTTATCCGAGTATGCGAATCCTTGAAACTGAATGGCTGGGACTACGATGGGTCTGTTTCCCTCTTTCCCTATGGACTTGGGAGTGAGGAATCGATGTTGACTTTTACTGTCGACAGCAACCCTGGAGCTTCGTCATTTGTTGACAACCGTGCATCAGGGAAGAAGGTTCCAGTCCGTGTCGTGGCCTTGGACGAAGTTGCGACGCAACAAGGTTGGATGGAGCGTGATATTCCCATTTTGAAAATGGATGTGGAAGGTTTTGAGCTATTTGTCGTGAAAGGGGGCAAAAAGCTTATCTACGAGGGCAACATTCGGAATATCCTTATGGAAACATCAGATCATACCAACCTTCCGGGTACTTTAGCTATGCTGGATCTCATCTATGGGGCAGGCTTTCGAGTTCATCAGATTGGTTCCAATACGAATGGTAGACCTTTCAAAGTTGACTCAATACCTGTCCTCAATGGATTCCTACAAAACCGGACTCGTGTGGAGGTACCAACCGACGAGGCTGAACCCCCAGTTCTCGATGAGAAGATTGATTTCTTGCAAAAGTACACTGTAAACCTTTGGTGGAAACGAGGAGGAGAGTCATCGTAAGGTGTTTCTGTACCACCTCTATTGTATTGTTTGATGTCATGATGATTCAGAGCCAGCAGCGGGGTTGGAGCAAATCGTCGGAAATGCGTTGTCCCACACATTCCTCCGTTCCAGAATCAAAATTATTGAATGAATGACCATCTGTTGCTTTCCAATAAGTATACTACTAGTGTGTCAAAAACTGTACAGCTTGAAGCGTTCCCCGATCGGAAACAGGTGGGCACGGTAGGAAGCCTTAAGGTGTGATCATCCAGATGGGAATTTTGGAGGTACAGTGCGGGAAGCTGCACTTCAACGACAAAGTCTGCCTACTCCTCCTTTCTGCCACCTCGAAACACATGCCAAATTTCAATATCATCAACAGCATACACAGGATCCATATCACTTAGAGGAACAGATTCCACAACTAAACCACGCTCGTGTGCTAATCGTTGAAACTCATCTCGTGGGTCATAATCTGGATACCATCGGTGCTCGTAGGACAGGATTGCTCGGCTGTTGGGTTTGGTCAAAAGTTCATCAATGGCTTGCACCAATGGAGCAATGGGATAAAGTTTCGGCAATACACAATCAGCAACAATGACCACATCACAATTGGAATCGGGAAGGGGCAACGTGCCCCACCAGTAGAATTGGGCTTGAATGGGGCAGTTGTGGTAAAACCATGTGGTGGTAGCTGTGCTGCCATCCGCAGATTCTTTGGTTTCTTCCGCCATTGCGGCAATATTATCACGCGCCAACTGAACTACCGAATCCTCACCATCAGTACAAATGACGTGAGAAGCGCCCAATATGGCAGCTGCCAGACTGGTGATCCCAGTTCCAGATCCTAAATCCACGATGCGTTGTCCTTTCATCCATTTTGGGTGCCTCTCAAAATACTTGATCAGCACAACAGCAGCTGGCCAAACTGTTGCACCTGTCCCATACGTTCCTTCCACTTCGCCACGCTGATGTTGACGCACTGTGATGGTTTGGTCCAACACTTGGAGAGGATATTGATCAGATTGAGAATGACGGTTTCTCCATCCCAATGAGCGGCTGAGTTGTTGCAAGTTTGCACTCTGACGGGATGACGCCTTCTTCGTATCTAGAGCATCGAAAAAAGCCTTCGCGGTTGGATGGGAAATCTTGGGCAGTTCTTGTGTTACCTCGCTATCAATAGGGGTCGTCGTCATGGCCGTTGGAGGTGTTGGGATGCGGCATCGGAGGTTGGCTCCTGCCGTAAAAGTACCCGGCTTTTCACTTCTCTCCGTCTGGCATTCACACCGAAGGTACAGGCACAGAGGTATGATGTATGATACTTCGCCACCTTGCAGCAGGGAATTAGCTTTTGGCAGGGCTTGTTCATTTGTTTGACTTGCAATACATCAGCAAACATCCAAGCTTCATTTTTGGCGACATTGTTATTGATGTCTACTATACTCTTGTGATATCTGCTCCTGCAGCAGGTATAAGTAGTGTCCTGGAGTAGAGAACTTGCTTCACTACTGGTACAGTACAATCATGATAAGGCGTAGTAGTCACTGTGCACGTGTATTGTTTGTACTAACTACCTTGCCAATCATTCCGCAAATATGGCGTCGCAGTATCGCAGAACGACTGGGACAGGGTCACAATGGCGGGGCCATTTTTGGTGAAGCTTCCGCCAAATCTTTTCGCAATAGTTCTGATATCGCACGTGCGTCATCCTTTGGGAGCTGAGCAGTAGAATAGATCCTGATTTGCTCAAGGATGATGGAGAGAGGAAAGGAGAGCAATTTATAACAAAAGGACAATACAATACCTAAAGTGTTATACATCATCATATGAAAGAGGTGTAAAATCTATACTCGTTCGTAGACATTTGTAGGTTCCCCTTACAACAACAACATAACCATGACAGTACCAACCATACCAGCGGCCCCAAGGAAAACTCGAGAAGAAGAGGAATCATCAACCTCGGCGTCTGACTCTTCTTCAGTGGTGGTTGTCCCCTTTTCAGTAGTGGTATCCTCGGTATCCTCCTTGGTCGTGGTGGTATCGCTTGTAGTATCGGTAGTGCTTTCCTCGGAATCCACAACAGCAGTGCAAGCGTCAACGAGTTCATCCAAATCCATATCGTATGGGATCAAGACTGCACAACAAGCATAGGGTCAGAAACTATGAGAATATCACCAGACATGAGTGTTTTCAAACAGTGTTAAGAACATACCTGCATTGATCCCGTGAATGATTCCGTCTGATCCGATCATGTTTGGAGCAACAATGGTGGCCTCGTTGATCAAAATGGAACCTGCATCCACAGATACTGCTGCGGAACTTCCTCGGGCAGTGGTTACAGTAGACCCATGTGTCAGATCGTTGCTAGTTAGAAGTCCTTCTTCGATGTGGTACTTCACCAAACTCTCCAAAGTAGCCGCCTGAGAGGGTTCCAACAAGCATTCAACAACACCAGCTGGAAGTGCGTCAAAGGCATCATCTGTAGGTGCGAAGTAGGTGTAGCCCTCTCCGTACGAGAGACCACTGCTATCCAACAACGTAGCAAAGGTCTCGTAGTTTCCAGCGCTGGTAAGGATTTCCATCACAGTGGGAAGTTCCTCTACCAACAGTTTCTCCTCCTCAATGGGGTTCTCGCTGTACTCCATCATCATACTCATGCTCATGCTCATGCTGTAGCTCATGCTAGTTCGGAGGGCACGGTTCCAGAATTTGACATCCTCTTCGAGAAGGTTGACTTCGAAGCTTCCGACTTCGTCGCGATCAACGACACGACCAAACTCTTCAGTGGCTTGGTGTGCACCAACTACACTAGCAGTGGCAAGAAGAACGGACGCTAGACTTTGTTTCATGGTTGACTATTGCAAAACGAAATCTGTGAACCAAAGGGGTTTGTGTGCAGAGACCAAACGATGTTCGCTGCATGACGTTTCGGAACTCCACGTGCCTCTCCGTCGTGAGGAGTTTCAGTGGATCATCTCTAGTATCCCATGAATAAGGATCCCACCCAGCCATGGTCAACTTTGTGGCTATGTGTTTTTGGCCATGCAATGTCCGTTTTTGCATGAACCGTCGGCGGTTCACGTCGGGATGGCCTAAGACAAGTGGCCTGTTCAGAAATTTGGACATCGCTGAGTTGAATGAGGTCCTATGTGAGTGTGGCGGTCGAAGAAATTAAATACAAAGGTGAGCGATGGCAAAATTTGGGTCAATGGGACGATATATTAGTTGCTGGGAAGCTAAGGAAGTACGACGTGGCCCGTTGATTCTTGGCGCACCGACGTCTTGCTTCTCGCCAGGCGACCCACCACAAACAACATCCAGACAAGAATGAAACGATGGGAACACTTGCAAATGGTCACGACCAAACATATGACCGAATCACCCACATGCTCTGAACAGATGATTACAATCTCCTCTACTGCAACATATCATGGGACGCACATGAACAGGTTCAACAAGTTTTGTTGTTGCCCTCCATCGAGCTAATTGTGTCGCAGGTTTCGTGTGCTTGTGATCACCCAGCGTGTAAGCTATGGTGTTGAGACATGTGCAACTGTAGCTCTTCATCGTTTTCGTAACTGCATCGGCTTGGTCCAGGAAACCATCCAATCAGAGAAAAGTATTTTACCGGCTTAACGTGCATTGGTCCCATGTACTCTTCGACGGTAGGAGCGGAGGGTGCTTTGTATAGGCAAATATACAAGCTTGAAGTATATATAAATGGAGGTTAGTGGACCGGGAATTGGGCTCCACTACTTCATCGAAGCCGAGATTGCAATGCACCAAGCGTGACATCTTTTTGGATTGATTGGAAGTGAGGGATGATGGAAAACGCTACAGACGACGAACATGATACAACGGAACAACCTGAGGATTTTTATCCCAGTAGTTCAGATGCCATTGTTGGGTGGGCCCGACAAAACTTCCATCATGGTACGTTGACGATCACGAGCAATGATGATGAATGAGGCAATCCAGTGACAGTGTCGCATAGCAATATTCTAACTGGAAGTGCTCTTCTTTTTTGAACAATTTGTCAGAGGGGAACCAAAAGTTGCGGGGGCTCATCCATGACCAGGCTCCCAACTATCTAGTGGCGAAAACCAAGAAGCAAAAGACAGCGGTGATCTATGCCGTTCTGACACAAATCAGAAAGGACTCTCCCAGTGGACTAGGACTGGTCCGCAAAGACCCAAAAACGCAGCGTTGGTCCTATATTGGTTTGGACAAGGCAAAGGACAAGATTGGTCATGCACTACGAAAAGCGGCGCGAGACTATGCCAGACGCAATGCTCGCGCCAAAACCACTCAAGTGGGACCAACGCAATGCTCTCCAAACCGCAACTCTTCGGGGGAAGGGACCATAGCAGCTCGTTCTGTCTCCTTCAGTGAATGTGATGAGGAAGAAGACAATAGATTTCATAACTCCAGTGGCAGGTCCGTGGCCTTTGCAAGATCAATGGCCGTGCGCCCGCCGCAAAGAAGCAGGAGGGGGCATTATCCACCTTCAGGATCTCATGGCTACTACAGTCAGTCAAATTCTACAACGCAACACTACCCTTACCCTCCAGCGTACCATGATGGATACTACTACCCTCGACAGCACCATTCCTCTACGAGGGAGAGCGGTTATAGTCACCCTCCATACTACCATCACACTGAATCCCACAGCAGAAGAACCGAAAGCTCCCTTCCTTCTCATCCTGGCGACTATACACATTCACGTTTGGAGAAGTTTCCTTCATCGTCTGCTGGAAACCCTGTGGCTCTCGAAGGTGTACCCTCCAATGATGGACCGCCCGATGACCATGCGTCTTCCTCTGACCGCTACTACTGGAGACACTCGCCCTACTACCCAGTGCCAGATTTCAGTTACAGCCAACATGAAGATAACTCCAGGGGATACAGCAGTGCGCACTATCAAGAAACACCAGGTCGACAACCATACTACTACCTTTAGGGCAAAGCCTTTCATGGGGAGACGCACCATTGCCTTCAGCGACAAGCACAAAACCAACAAAATCAAGCTATCAGTTCTCTATATTCAAGCATACCAAGCCAAGGAAAGTTCTCCATTGTCAAGGGTCTGCACGCTCGAGGCTGAATTCACTCCTAGAGACCAAAATAACTCACTACTAGAAAAATATTTCGCCATGTTTTCATGTTCCTCAACGCAAGTGGTTGGTTGTGGTCCATGTCCCAAGTGGTCAATCCAGTCAAATTTGACTGGTTTGACCCCATCACGGAGGTGCACGCTTCGGGATACGAACAACAACAACGATTACAAAATTTTTACAAATTTGAATCGCAGCCGCCTCCTGCGTCCTGCGCAACGACGATACCTTTGGGTCGTTGGGTTGCTGTTGTTGTTGTGCAATACTGGTACCGGTACCTTCATTGCCTCCGTCATGCAACTGGAATCAATAATGTCCGATTACCAGGAGAACATCCATCAGATGTTGTCTCAATCTCAAGTCTTGCTTCGAGAAGCGCTGGATGTATGGACCCCTTACATGGAGTATATGCAACAAGAAGTCATCCCTGGTGCAGTGACAGTATGGCATCGTTTGGACGTTCCTCCTTGGTCTGTATACCAACCAGCTCTTCAAGCTTTTGGGGAAGACTTGTGGAAACTGAGTCAAAGTGGATCTCAACTTGCCTATCTGACAGGAAAGCCTATTGCGATTCTCTGCTATTTGATATTGCAAGTTTTGGGTGAAGTCGGCAAAGTATTGTTCCGCATATTGTTAGAACAAGGTTGGATTCAACTGAAAGCTGGTTGGGCACAAGTTCGGGTGGGAGCTATTTGGTTTTATCGGTTCCAATCGCAACTAACTCCAACGGAATGGCTAGGGGAAGCTGTGATTGTTGGAGGGTTGGTCGGACTGTACTATTTGTACAGATGGATTCGGCATCAAAGTTATTGGACAAGAATGATGGATGAATACTATCGTCAACGAGGCCGAGCATTTGAGGTAAGAAGATACAACAACATTGTTCTCTGGGCTTGTAGGGGTTTGTTGGTATAGTCCGCGGTAGTAGTGTCAAAACGGAGAGGAGGATCTTGGATGGACGGTCATTCCAGTCGAGTCTTGGTGTGTGTTATGTCGCTGCGACATATAATATCGACAGATTGTCTATCCGATTGGAGGAGAATTTGGCGAGCACGCGGGCGTTAGTTACTGGGATGGTCAGACATGCTCGGTTGGACCTGGCAAGAAATAAACGTCTTGCTTGTTTTTGTGCATGATTTTTGTCAATCGGTGGTTGTTGCTTGCTTTGGTTGCCATTTTACAACTGATTCAACCTTGATTCTCAACATTTCTGTTGTTCCTCAACTCAACTGTTGATCCGTTCCACAGGGAGCAAATAAATTCGTTCAACAAGTTGCCCGTGTTTCGATTCTTTTGGCCATGGCGGTCCCTCACATGGCCTTCTTGGGCGGTTATGTGGCACTCAAGGTCTTCTTTCCAGCCACTGTCAAATGGTTTGCCCATGATACATACAGCATTGCCCTGGTGTCCATTTGGTACCCTCTGCTCATGACTCTTTCCTGGATTCATGAGAAGAAACATCCTCAAGCCTACGCCAGGTCCTCTGAGACTACCAAACTTGACAACAAGGCTTCTGTCGCAGCCGCCAAAAAGAGCAATGACTCATCAGCTGCTACTTCCAGTGATCGGCGGCGGAAACCTTCGTACATGCAAAAGACTGCCTCACAACAAGCTCGAGAGAGTGTCAGTCGCTCCTCTAGGAGGAACCAACCTCCTTCTCCCTTCAGCAAAACTCATCCTGGAAAGGCACCATCTACCCCAAAGAGGAATCCAACATCTCCTCGAGTAGGAGCCCAATCGCCTATGGCTGCTTTGTTCATCAATGAGCCTGAGGCAGCTACTCGCTACTGGTTGCGATACTGGGTTGTCTATGGCCTTGTGCAATGCCTAGGAACAGTTGTTTCTATGATTCCTATCTTTGGGAGTTTGGTGGTCAAGCATCCATATGTCCTATACGTATGCAGCGAGCTCAAGTTGCTCTTCTTTATCTGGATCTTTTGCATGGAAAAGGTCATTGGGGCTGTTGAGGACACGTTCTTGAAGGAAGCCATGCCGTTGAATCTCCTGCATAAACATGTGTTTCCCATTCTGCTCGAGTTCGAATATATGGTGGCCGAGTCCATCACCCGTGAGACATGGAAATCACTTGTGCATAGCAAGGCTACTGGAGCCTTGGACATTTTGACCATGCTCAAACTCATCTCGGACTCCCGCAAGGAATGGATTTTGCACTTTTTGGAGGAGGGGCGCACATTGGTGGTTCCAGCCTTGTGTCTATTCATGCCATCCTTTCTGACCCAGTACGGAGTGGCCTACGCTCAGTTTGTGGTTCCTGCTGCCAAGTCGGGGCGTGCCTTGGATGCCAAGGGGAACAAGGAACACATTGAGCTCTTGTATCTACAATACTGGGTGGTGCATTGCCTTGTCAGCGGGGTTTTGTCCTACTTTGCCACACTCTTGTGGTGGATTCCTTTCTCCACGCACGCTACTTTCTTGCTGTGGTGTCATTTGAGTTTCCCCAAGTCGATTCGACAGACGTATGAGGGAATAGAGGCAGAGTTGGTAGCGTTTGGGTTGCTACCTGGGGATTCCAAGATTGCTGTCAAGGACACACGAACTCTTCAAATGATTCAAGCCGTGTGCAGCCGACTTCCCAGTGCAAGCGAATCGGAGATTGCAGCTCTACAGGAGGATGGCCCTACACTCGAGACTACAACTTCTGTGGACTCGCAACGGTCAAATGGTGTGGAAGTGTCTTTGCGACTCAAGTCATCCAACCGATCTTCCTCTTCGAGTATTGAAAAGCCCAAATCGGTGTCCTCTTCCAAGGTCGAAGAAGAGGAGGAGGTGGAAGATGAAGATAGTGGGGATGATACGAGTAGTGAAGAAGATGACGACGATGCCGAGTGGGTGGATACCGCAGCCTCAGGGGACACAAAGGCAACTTTGGCGTTGACATCATCTGGGTCTACCATGCCCGATTCCGCAGCTTTAGATTCGACGGAGAAGGAGAATGCCTTGAGCAACTCTATCCGTCGATCAGCGCGACAGGCCAAACGAAAAGCACTGGAAAAACTACTTGTAGATTAGAATCAGTTTGAGATAGTGAAAGGATCGTTTATTTTTCTTCTTGAGTATTGATAACAAAGTATTGATGAGCTCCTCCTTGTCGTATCGTTCTAGGTTCCAAATACGAATCCCACACTTGCTGCGTGGACGGAGACATGGTATTATTCGTAGTGGCCGATGTTGCTTCCCTTTCTTCTACCGCTCGCATTCGTGTCGGCCCAACTCCCCGCACTACATCATAAATCTCGACATCATCCAGGGCCTGCACACTCGCCTCCTCCAAACTAGGATGATTCGTGACTTGTTGCAACATGTGCATCATATTGGCCAAATCTTGTTGCAATAATTTTGCCTTTTCATCATTATCATTGTCATCATTTACCGATGATTCCAACAAGGCACGATCAGCCCAGGCTTGGACCGTATCGGAAGAGGGTGGAGGATGAGAGACGTGCAAATCCAACGTTTGGACGGACCATGTAGGAGGAGGAAGATCCGACGTAGAATACAAACGATAGAGAGTATTGCGAGTATTGCGAGAGCATAGGGATAGGATGGTCCTGCTCCTGCTGGAGGAATGTGAAAAAGAACGTTGTAGGAACAACATGGCAATGGATGGCAGATATCGTAATGTGTGTTGTTGTGGGATGTCGGACGTTGGTGCGGGTTGCGGTGTTGGTCGCGTCTGCACGTCGCCGCATCTATTCGACTCAAAGGAATCGGGAAGCTTCGGACGAATCTACCTGTCCGTTTGGGATCCGCGCAGACCTGCGCAGCCAATGGCTAGAGACAGAGACATCACAGCAGCAACATTAAATTGGCATTGCAACGTTGGGTCCTTGTTGTACGACGTACGGCACAACAACGCACGAATCCTAACTCTCTTTCGACTCGTAGACTACGGTAACTCTATCACCATGGCTGACAATGAAGATGAGCTCGTCGATTATGACGAAGAAGAGGTAAGGGATGAAGAGGAGTTGTTGGGACGCGCCCTTGTTTGTAGCAGTAGTCATGGTAGTAGCTAGGGGGGGATCGGATCCCTTTTTTGCGTGTTGTTTGCCACGTCTCACATCGCTTGTTTCCACTCTCTTCCTATGTTATAGGCCGCCGAAGTAACGGAAAAGGCAGAACCAGCCAAGGCTACCAAAAAGTGAGTTCTATTCTTTCTCTGTATCTCGCTTGATTGATTGATTGATTCATGACTCTCGAAAATCCCATCGCCAAGGAAGTGGCAACACTGTGGCGCTAGGAGACATTGGATACCTCGCGGTATAGATGAATCCATGTATCCTACTTTCATTCCGTACTGTACCATTTGGAAATGATGTACAAGGAATGGAGAGGAAACGGTTCAAGTGGCATCATGATGTATTGTACATAGATGGATGGCAAAGCAGCCCTTGCTTTCCCAAGGAATGCAAGATTGGGGTATGCTTTGCGTACCCTCCAAGGATGTCCAGTATCCTCGCTCGTCGATGGATTGCGCAAGAGGATCTCTTGCCCTACTGGAATATACTACATACTGCACACAAACTCCATTTGGATGGATAGTTTGTGTGAAACACCATGCCATCTTTAGGTTGCCCACTTCTCTTCCAACCGCTTCACATAAAAATGGTTCCGAGTCCCGTCTTTGATTCTCCTACTCATCTTTTTGTTTTCTACTTTTTGCGAATCTCCTCATCAACAACAACAACTGTTGCTACTACCACTACTACTTTCTACCCTTACCAATCGTTACAGGGGTCTTTATGTTGGTATCCATGCTTCCGGTTTCAAGGATTTCCTCCTCAAGCCAGAGTTGCTCCGTGCCATTGTCGATGCTGGTTTCGAGCACCCTAGTGAAGTCCAACATGAGACTATTCCACAAGCCGTTCTTGGAGGTGATATTGTCTGTCAAGCCAAGTCTGGTATGGGAAAGACTGCTGTTTTCGTCTTGGCCACTTTGCACCAGCTCAACCAAGATACCGCCAACGATAAGGTCTCTTGCTTGGTCTTGTGTCACACCCGTGAGTTGGCCTTCCAAATTGCCCACGAGTATGAGCGTTTCTCCAAGTACCTTCCTACCGTCAAGACTGCCGTCTTTTATGGAGGTGTCAGCGTCAAGGCTAACCGTGAAATCTTGAAGAACGAATCTCCCCACATTGTTGTCGGAACTCCTGGACGTATCTTGGCTTTGGCTCGGGATAAGGATCTTCAATTGGATGGAATCAAGCACTTTGTCTTGGATGAGTGCGATCGTGTCTTGGACAGTTTGGATATGCGCCGGGATATCCAAGAGATTTTCCGCATGACTCCCCATGAGAAGCAAGTTATGTTGTTCAGTGCTACTCTCTCCAAGGAGAGCCGGGCTGTTTGCAAAAAGTTTTGCCAAGATCCCATGGAAATCTACGTCGATGATGAGACCAAATTGACTTTGCACGGTTTGCAATTGTACTACGCCAAGTTGGCCGAAGCCGAGAAGAACCGAAAGCTCAACGATCTTTTGGATTCCCTCGAGTTCAACCAAGTCGTCATCTTTGTTTCCAAGGTCGCCCGTGCCAAGGAGCTCAACCGTTTGTTGACCGACTGCAACTTTCCTTCCATCTGCATCCATGCTGGTATGAAGCAAGAGGAGCGTATTGCCAAGTACAAGGGATTCAAGGATTTCAAGGCCCGTATTTTGGTAGCTACTGATTTGTTCGGACGTGGTATTGATATTGAGCGAGTCAATGTTGTCATCAACTATGACTTTCCCGATGACAGTGATCAATTCTTGCACCGTGTGGTACGTTGACACATTTTTTTGGATTTTTCTCGATCGTTGGAAATTTTTGCGTTTGGTAGTCTCACTCTTGAATGTGTGCGTGTTTGTTGGTTCGTTCCTTCTAAACAATGACAGGGTCGTGCGGGACGTTTCGGAACCAAGGGGATTGCCATTTCGTTCGTTTCCAGTGAACCCGATCAAGAGATCCTCAGCAAGGTACAAAGCCGATTTGAAGTCAACATCCCCGAGCTCCCTGATGAGATTGATATGTCCACCTACATGAGCACCTAAAAAGTTATATAAGGTATGGATGGTGGGGGTTGCAGGATGAGTTGGAAGAGAAAATAATACTATTACTACTAGGATGACTTTTGAGTGTGTTGTGTGCACAGGAGACAACATGCAGAACGTTCTTTTAGATGGCATACCCATTCGACCATTTTTGGAATTTGTCATAAAAGTTGGTTCCCCAATGATCGTAGGACCTGGTGATCAATTGCTTGGCTCGTCGTTCAATTTGATCGTCAGGGACATCCAACATCAAACGTTGCTCGAATCGCTTCAAGGAAATGCCATTGCCGTACTTGCCTGTGAAGCATGGATACCGACTCTTGTACATCATGATTTCCACCAATCCCAAAGCGATTTGGGAGTTTTGGCGGGCAGCCTTGAATGCCTCTACAACAAGATGTTCGTACTCCTTGTAGCCTTCGGAATCCAATCCACCCATGACTTCCACATACTCCTTGGTGAGCTTGAAAGGAGCACGTTCCATACTGAAATCGTTACCAGGTGCCATTCCCATGACAAACCCAAAGTCAATGTGCACCACATGTCCACGTGTATCCATCATCACGTTTCCGTTGTGACGATCCTTGATACCCAAGAGGTAGCAAACAACAGAGTATCCGGCCAAACTTTGAATGAAGTTCTTCTGGGCTGCCTTAAAGGCAGTGCTGTTGGGTCCACCGTAGGTTTTCTCGAAATAGGCCCTCATGCCACCCTCCTCGTAAGGGTACTTGTCCGCCTTTTTGAGACCATCAATGGATGTGGAATCGACAAGGACTTCAATCAATCCAGTGCTACTGGAAGTACTGAGAATGCGGTAGGTTTTGAGCCACACAGGAATGTTGGCACGGGCAAAAACACTCTTGTAGTAGTGAATCATTTGCATCATAAAGACCTCCTGTCGGAGATCGTCGTTGGACTTGGACATGAGCCCAACAACCTCCATTTGCGCACCGAGAGGCTTGAACTTGGCCTCTTCCAGCATGCGTTTCGACTTTTCGGCCCAGCTTTCTCCACCACTGACAATCATCTTTGCCTTGTCAATGTATTTCTTTTCAATGGCACCCTCATGCATGTCTCCCTCAATCAAACCCTTGCTTCCCAAAATGCTGCTGCGGCCCACTTGAATTCCTCCAGTACGTCCTTGCTTGTCGCCTTGAAGAATGGGCACATGCTTGATACCAGTTGGACTCTCCAAAAGATGGGAACGGCGCTTTTGTGCTCCATCCAATCGGGAAGCCAGCTTTCGAGGAATGGAAACAAAAGATTCTCGGAGGAACTTGTTCAAATGTTGGTTGCGACCAACTTGGGAATCTTCTACTCCCGCAGCATCGTCGTGCTTGATGAAACTATCGTGCCAAACGGCACTGTCCCCAGTGTCGTTTCGCTCGACCTCCCCCCTGACGCCACCATCATTCTCCCCGTCATCAAAGCCTTCCTCACCAGTTCCGAATCGCATGTGCAGATACTCAGCAACATCCAAATTGGCATCACGTTCTCCATCCTTGCGTATGCTCTCAGCCTCACCGCGGGCACCAAGGAAATACATAATGACAGGACAACGCTCGTTGGTGTTAAAGACCCTAGTGTCCTTGTAAAGCACACCGTGCACACGCCTCCAGAGCTCTGTGGAACCACACAACGGAGAGTACACACATGGACGAATCTCCATATGCTTCATAATCGTGGGAGCAATCTTCTTGCGCTCGGCAGGTTCTTTGAAGCGGAGTTCCTCTGCAATATCCGTGATTCTTCGGACGAATTGACGCTCGTCGCGGAAAAATTCGTATCGAGCCCGTTGGGCGGGTGTCATTTCACTGACGACACGATCTTGCTCGGCAGTATGCTTGTGGACACTGGCATCCATGTGACCAAACACCGACTTGTATTCGGCTCCATCGACAAGCATTTGGACCCACTTTTGCATGTCCTCTTGCGAGGAAGCTCTCATGCGAAATTCAAAGCTACGATTCTTGACCATGAACATGTAGGGGTAACGTCCTTCCGATTCTGGAATTCCCTGAACTTGAGCACCCTCTAGAGGCATACTTCGAACAAGACGACCGCCTTCGCTGTTGTAGCAATTGAGCATATTCTCTTCAATAGCAAAGTAACGAGATTTCCAGAGCTTTTGCTTGTAGCAAGCCGTACGGAGTTGACGCTTGTACAACAAATTTCCTCCAAAGGTTTCTCCCATATCTGCATCCATACCAGCCATTTGCAGGGCTTGGAAACGACGCTCGGCCTGTTCCAAAGTTTGCAGTTCCTGCTTGGTAATTTTCCCCATTTCATACAATCTCTGCAACTCGACGGATCGGTTGTCCTTGTAGACAACACAGCGCTCCATGTTGGTAAGCAACTTGATACAACGAGAATAATAGAGAGGGTGGTAGTCAGGGTTACTGGACCCATCGGGCAACTCTGGCTGATAATCCTCAATGGCTCCCTGCAGAATCCAATTGAGTTGGAGTGCGAAATGCAAGGATTGTTGGGCAATGACCAAAGCGAATCGTTCTAGAATGGCATCATCCCACTCCGCCTCCAAGTGAATAATCATATGGGCCAATTGGGGAAGGTAGAACTCAATGCCGTCAAAGACATGACGAGAGCCGGCAAACTTGGCCACAAATCGAGTCATGAATTTGACGACTTGTGGGTCATCTCGGAACTGCCAAATTATCATGACAACCTTGTCAATGGGGACGCGATCGGCACTAGCCTTGGAGCCCAAAACTTCTTCAATGAGGCTGAAAGTACGAGTAGTGGATGAATATGAATGCAATGGTTAGGTTCGTAAACCACAAGGACAAGACAAAAGTGAGATTCTCCGTGGGACCGTTGGCTTGGCGAGAATATCGGCTTTTGGGGTCACAATAACATGACTGCGTACCTTTGCTTAAAGGCCTCATGGGCACCTTTCAAATGGGCACTCATGTTGACTTCTGGTACAGGATCGTCAACGTGCTCGGAATAATTCTCCACAATATAAGGGACAGGGCCAGGTGAAACTTGCTCGTCGTGGACCGTGACGCCCGATGGATAGTCAACTTCTACTCTAGGACGATAGTTAGGAGGGACAGGGTCTGAATCATTCGTGAGCCTACGTCGGACTCGTTGGGTTTCCTTTTGAATACGTTGCTTGAGTTCTTCTGCTGTTTCGGTCGAAGACATCAACACGCACAGACACAGCAACAACTCGTTTCGGAGGTACGTACTACTGGCTGGTCGTAGATGACAGACCAATGTTTTGGTTTGCAAAATGTGTCTACACAACTACTGCAGTACCGGCACGGCGACGGCACTTGGGAGATCAATCGCTCTTTTTACGGAGAAAGGAATGACCCAGATTCTCGAACTTAAACACCGTTGGACCGTTGCAAGTAGGCGCACCCCATGAACGTCGTAGTACCGTACGGTGGTACGGTACGAAGGACAGCAGTAGGAGGAATCTACCGAATCTGTCTACGGCTGCGACAAAGATCGCCGTCGAGCTTTTTTGTCACAACCATCACAAGGACCTCGTGTTGTGCGAAACAAATGATGTCATGACGTCAGCAACTCGAGTCACCGGTGTTGTTCCCAGTCGTGGTGGGGCACTACTACAACACTGTGCACGAGCATGGCCTCAGGCAGATCTTTCTTGGAAACAAGCACACTTTTGCCAGAGGAGCAACAGCAACAGGATATTGTTTGGACGACGACCATGACCACCGTTGAGGCGTTGATGCAGCGCATCCCCACTCTCCGTTCTCGAGAGGATCTGGAACACCTCCGACAAGAAGTGTTGGATACGGAAAACACATACCGCGAACTCTTTGCCCGACAACGTGATAGTTGGGAAATTCCTGAGATTGACGATCCATATGTTTACCTAGTGAATCCTTTCTCCGAGCAGTACTTGTCAACTTCTGCGCTTCCGCTCCGTCGACTACCCTTGTTGGATGGGGAAGTGCCTCGCTGTTTCGAGTTGGGAACGAAGCGTGCCGCGCCCAAGTCCTTGGCGACAGTTCCTTCTCTCCAAGAGTTCATGCTCTCCTTTGATTGTCTCACCGAGTCCTTACTTCGTCATATGGATTGGTCCAATGTCTTTTGTGCGGGTGGTGCCGTGGCCGGTTGTTTGGCACCCCTCCCCACCAACATTGCAACGGGAAGCCCGGCAGCCACCCGTATGCAACGTCGTACCTACTTTCACGAAAAGTTCTTGCCAGGTTCGGACATTGATTTGTTCTTGTATGGATTGACGCCCGAACAAGGATTGGAAAAGTTGCATCATATCTATGAGGCCGTGCAGGCTGCGAACCCCTATCCTGTCCGTTGTTTCCGATCCAAGCATGCCATTACCTTGGTGTCACAGTATCCTTTCCGTCATGTCCAGATTGTCTTGCGGTTGTACAATTCTCCGAGGTAAGAAAAGATGAAGATGTGTTCTGTGGTGGCAGTCGGTCATGACATCCCAGTTCATACTCATATTGCTCGTTCAATCTTTTTTCTATTTCCAGTGAGGTCCTCATGGGCTTTGATGTCGATGCCTGTGGTGTTGGCTTTGATGGATCCCAGGTTTGGTGCTGTCCTCGAACCGCTGTTGCTATGATGAGTCAAAGCAACACAGTCGATCCATCTCGGCGATCCCCCAGCTACGAAATGCGTCTAGCAAAGTACGCCGAACGTGGATTTGATGTCTTGGTCCCCAGCCTCCAACGAACTCGCGTCGACCCTTTTTTGTTTGAAAAGAGGTTTGATCAAGCCCAAGGTCTCGCCCGACTTTTGTTGTTGGAAAGGCTTAGGACACCCGAAGAGCGATTCCGTTACCGCATGGAAAGTCAAGTCAAGGGCAAGGCCAACCAGCGACACTGGGAAAGGATGGTTCGTCGACGCATCAATGAGCGTGTTCGCCAATGCGGTAGTCTCCATCGTGCCGAAGAGCAAGATATGGACCAGCTGGCTCCCACCGCCGCGGAACATTCGAACTATTCTACCATCTTTCTTCCCTGGGGAGCAGGCTGGAACGCGGCAAAGATTGAACGAGTCACCCGCAAGAAAGATCGCTTGTTGAACTCGACGGATTTCTCCAATCCCAACCGCGTTCGAAGGATTGAACGTTCCTACAAGATGCATTTGTGTGCGGTGGGAACCATGGAGGAAGTCATTGGAGACCCCTTCCCCAACGATCCTCCCCTACCTGGTGATCTACCTCAGGAAACCAAGGATACTCTTGTCTATGGACCTGTCTCGTGGTTGACGGACAATCCAGGACGACAGCAGATTGGTTCGTTTCATCCTATCAATGATGATGAGTGGACGGCAGGAGCCTATTACGGTGAGAGCACGGAAGCTCTCATGAAAGCCACCATTGCTGGTGACATTCAAGAAGTTGAAAAGCTACTTTTGGCTGCAGGTGACGGTGTTACCTCTTTGCTCAACGCCAAAGACTTTTTGGGAAGGACCGTCATCCACACTGCCATTCTCGCAAACGTATTGGAAGTCTTTGATGTTTTGCTCAAGAATATGAACATGGATTGCTGGTGTGCCAGAACCTCCGACGGAAGAACGGCCCTCCACTTGGCTTGTCTCCACAACCGAGTCGAGTTTGCCAGAAAGCTCCTTGAGAAGAGACAAACACTTGTGGACGAAGCCCCAAATACAGTTGAGGCCATGGAAAGCATGGACATTGATACTGGAGATTGGGAAGTTCGGATGAGTCCATTGCACTACAGCATTGTGCTTGGCCACTATGAGGTAGCGGAAGTTCTTTTGGAGTTTGGTGCCAACGCGAGGAAGATTGCTATCCACAAAGACCACGAGAAGAGTGAGTCATCCTTGTCGCTTTTGGCTATTTATGCAGAGGAATGCGGTTCTGGTTCGGATATGGCGGTCTTTGAGAAAATGGCAAAACTATTGTTGACCCATGGGGCATCTCCTTTGCAAGTAGATACTACAGGGACCAGTTGCTGGCACCGTTTCGCCAGTTGCTTCAAAAAGTCATCACTTGCTGGTATGAAGATCCTTCTTGAGTTGGATTGTGAACACAATGATGGATCTTCGCCGCGTGGATTGGACGTGATGGACTACAGCTTGTTCAGTTTTCACAGCCACAGCGCTCGGCAATGCTGAAGCCCTGAAACTGTTGATCCAGGCGGGAGCGTCGCCTTGTCTCACTGAGAAAGATTTCGATGCAAGAATTCGGCAGTTTGAAGTCAAGGGCAAGAACTTCAACCAGTATCGATATGGGTCGGGTGACCCTGAATACTTTCGTTGCCCTTTGGCTATGGCAGTATCCATTCTGGATGTCGACTGCATTTCTGTTTTCCTGGAACGACATCCGGACCTCGCCAAGACACTGCTCAAGCGACCTGGCAATCGCTTCTTGGAGTCTTCTGGTGAAAAGCACTCCATCTTGGATATTTTGGAGCATTACCAAACACTCTTGACGCAGCGAGCTGAATATGAGGAAGATTTGCGTTCCAAATCTAGACAACATCATTACGGTACGGAGGCCCAAGCTTTTTACATCAAGATGGAGCTGGACCGTTGTACGGAGGGTTCCTATGAGTACTTGGTATGGAGATTCCATCAGGATGAAACAGAAAGAAGTCACAAATCCAGAGACAAGAGTGCTGAGACTCTGGAAATGGAGAAGGAGGAAGAATCAGAGGCTGAAAAGGCAAAGGCGCGGTATGAAGAAGCACGGAAGCTCATCATACAGGCTGGTGGTACTTTGCACATTCCTGAAAGTGAGCGAGACAAACAAAACAATTCGGTCACCAGGAGGCCACTTCCAGAGGCTGCGATGTCCAAACCTTTTCAAGAAATATGGGAACTACGGAGCTTCAACTTTTACGATGCCACCAACGAAAGGTATGGGTGGTATCGTGCCCGCCAACTAGCTGAACCTGAGCGTTTGGCATCGCGAGAACTTCTAACTGCTATTTCATCATCAAACGTGGGAGCTTTGGATTCCTTGTATCCAGTGACGAGGATGTGTAGTGGTGATTCATGCTTTATTACGCCGTTGTTCTTTGCAGTTTGGAAAAGCAATCCAACTGTGGTGGAGCGTATCTACGAAGAAGCCATTCAGCAGCATGCGCGATTTGTGACTAAGAAGCAACAGGAACAAGAAGAGAGTCAAGATGAGACTGAGAGAAACGAAACAAGTGGCGACTTGAAAAGCCAGCTCCGCAGACTCAATAATTTGGATATTGCGGCAGGAGAAACACCGTCTAACGATGGACCCGACCCTGAGATGATGCGAAGGCAAGTGGAGGCCGCAGAGAAGGCAGCTGCAGAACAGGGGGGCGACGTTTCCATATTCTCAGACATTCCCCCAGAATTCCTTCTGTTGGAACGTACGAAGATGGCAGTACCATTAGAACCAAAACTACAGAAGCTGAAGCAACGCCTTCATGAATTGGACAGCCGGAGATTTACAGAGAAGTGGTTGGATGAACCAGTGAATCTTCGACCAGTGGAACTAGCTGTTGTCCGCGGTGACAAAGAAATGACTGAGTTGCTTCTAAATATGGCCTTGCTTGGACCGCGTACCCGGGCTGTGAAAAAGGACACAGATCTACCAGTCCAGCCAGCCAGTGAGAGAGTAGGATATGATTCTGAGGACGAAGATGGAAGTGATTACGACTCTGAAGTTGATTCTCCAAATATGACAGATCAAATGGAAGGGCACAAACGATTCTTGCAGGCTGAAATGCGCTTCCTCCTCACAAGCTTTTGTGCTGGCAACAAATCCTTGGGAGGAATGAATCTAGTTCAGCTTGCAGTGTTGTCTGAAGATGAAGATATTCTCTCACTCGTACTCAAGTTTGGCAGAGAAAGTGCCCTGCCCCAATGTGCCATTGCGGCTTGGAAGAGTGAATCCGACTCTACATTCGCCGAGAAGAGAACCACGGAGACCATACAGGGCTCTATTTACTCATTTGGTACCGCGCTTCCCATGTGGTCGAGTATCCAGGGACCTGCATGTGGGGACAAGGTCCGGAATTCTGTCACTGTCCTACAAAATGCTCTGGCTATGGATTGTCAACAAGTCTCACGCTCTATCCTTGCTGGGCGATTCACCGATGTCATGGTGGGCTGGCTCAACGACAAGGAATACGTGGAACAACTTTCCAAGCTCGAATTGCCTGAGAAGTGCAAAGGTGTCCAGGTGGCAGTGACTTGGCTAGCGTCTCGAAACGCATCTACAGCAGAGCTTGCATGCCGCCTAATTCAAGTACCAGCTATCGACAGTGCTGGGAGGAACGCCCTATTCTATGCAAAAACCGATACGATTGAAAATCTCATGCAATCAGGACAAGCTAGTTTGGAAGCTACGGGCAAGAGCGCATCTGAATCCAAGGATGCCTTGCTACAATCTCAGTCGACGAAGGGTTTTGTTACCCCATTGATCCTAGCCATTTGTACCGGAAATGTGCCTCTTTTGGAAGCACTTCTGAAAGCAGGTTTCGACCCGAGTGTCGCTGTTGGCCCTAACAGCTGGAATGCCGTGCATTTTGGAGTAACATTGAGGATGACAAACGATAAAGACGACGACGTGAATTGGGACCTAACCGTGAAGGTGCTTGAAACGATTCTATCTAGTGTTTCACCGGAGAAAAAGGAAAAGATGTTGTTCTGCCCGGAAGCAGAACACACCCCGCTCATGCTTGCTGCTTCAAGAAGTGTTGCAGACAAGGTTCTCTTAGTGCTCATTCGCGAGACCTCAGATTGTGTGGTGGAAGCACTGTCACGTCGAGACAAAAACTTGAACACCATCGTTCACATTGCCACGAAGCAAGATCTTGTGAGCAAGGAGAATTCTTTGAGTATTCTATTGAAGAACACCGCCTTGGCAGAGTCGGCACTCGTTGACTCGGAAAATTCTAAGGGTTGGACACCTATTGAGTTGGCTCTACAATCTATTGCAATGATTTGGAACAAAACCAAGAGGGTTGTGCCATACACCAGTGGTAGTGGCAGGGACCGCCGAGGCATTGTTACTCTGCCTAGAGAGAGGCGAGTCCCGGAGAGTGACAAGACAGACTTGCCATCAGCCCCTCGAGTTGCATACTCCGAGTTGTTGGGAGCAGCAGAAGGAAAAGGGAGAGAGTTTGTTTCCTTTGAAGAAGTGCAGAAATCGAGGGAACGCGATGCCAAGGGGGCCAAAGAGGGTGTAGCCAAGGCCCTGGGCCACAGCATCTCCAGTGGGGATTCACAGAATTGGCCGCTTGGACCACCCTGTGTCTGGCCCAAATAACTACACTAACTACACATGTTGCATTTCAACATTTCACAATATACACTACAGTACAAGTACAAAATGTTTACAATTCCAATCAGGTCACCAACAAATCCTCAAACCGCAGGATTGGTCTTTGTATGTAGGCTGTCTCACAGTACCCATAGTCCCCCAAAGACTGTTGACTGAGTTCATCATCAAAATTTGGAATATTTTCCACAAACCACTCACAAAGTGCAATAGTTCTGTTGCAGGAATAAGCATTCTCCGACACGATCATGACAATGGTAGCATCCAACGCCGCGGCAGCATGCAACAAGCGTCTTAACGTCTCGGCAGAAGGATGAATAACCTTGAAATCCATCCATGGCCCAGTTTCTCGGTTTGCAGTATGAAGTTTTGGATTCGCGTTGGTTTGCAATACCTTGAGGAAGGGGAATCGTGCGGCAAGACCACTTTCATCGGATGTTTCCCATTGATAGATAATATGACCTGGGCCGAACCGTGGATGTAGATAGTACAAGAACGGTGGGTGCTGAGACAGAACAAAATGTTCATTGGGGATATCCGCAACAACGGCAAATCTGTCGTCTGCCTTGAAGCATTCCCGAATTCGAAAGAGTGCGTCTGTGGCGCTGAGGTTTGTGTGTACAGATAGGCCCCGAACCTCCTTTTTTCGTATGGGATTACCGCCAGTTTCATTGTCCTCAGGCTCGAAGCCTGCAACCCTCAGGAGTATTTGAGGATCTTGGGGAAGGAGGAGGATGTTGCTCTCCAACAATTTGAACCATTCTTCCGTTAGTATAAAGGAAACAGCAATTTCGAGTCGTTTCGGTAAATCCCAGAATTGCGAAAGGCTGTAATTCATTTTCGGTGATGGAATCTTGTAATGTATCATATCACATAGACGTAGATCAATTAAGGCTTGGTCGGCTGCCTCCAAAACATTTTGACACTGCTCCGGAGTCTCCAGGCGGATGAACCCTTCCACACATGCATTTATCAAGGTCTGGGCAAGACTCATGGTCCAATCCGACCTCCTGACTCTCCGACTCACGGACTCTTGCATGTTGTGCTCAAAGCATCCCTTGAAGAAAGGAGAGAACGTCAAGACGCTGTCGGCCTGCTCTTTCGTCACTCCCACCAAGCCGTCTTGACATTCGATGAGGAAACCTCCGGCTTCAACGTAATCCTGTTTCATTGGTGATTGCTTTTCTCTTCGTATCTTCTCAGATGGTTGCTCTAGTTCTGTTTGTTCCACTGTGCTAACAAAGCGGCGTTTTTGATTGTTTTGCTCGATGTCGGCCATGGTAACATGTTCTTTCGTATTGGAACGGTCTATTGTAATGCAATGGAAATTTTATGCTGCACATCCGCATCAGCACGTTCGCCTCGCGGAAGCGGTGGCGAGGTGCTGTACAATGTCACGCAAAATTAAGTACTGTGAAGTGCTTGTACTAGCATCTACTCCGTGAAGTTCTACGTACGAACGTTATTTTGCCGTGATTCCTTTGTTGCTGCAACGTAGCAGATGTTCACCACCTGCAGAAGAATACGATTGGTTTGGTCCGAGGAGTCCTTGAATTTAACCGTAGTTTACCCGTAATCCAAGACAGAAGTAGGCGAAAACAAATTTCTCAACAGCTCCAACAACTCACTCCTGCAGGGGGAATGCCATCATTCATTTGATGATACAAGCTATATTCTCGAATAGGACACTACAGGGTTGACATTGCACCCCCACCACTCGACTTCTTGAGTACCCAAGTATGGTGGTGAAACTGCGGCAAGCATCGCCTATTTCAGGTTTCTGTTCCGTCTCGTCGTCACGGAGCCATAGGCTATGCAAGAGGATAGGTTTACTCTGCGTTTTCGCTTTGATCACACTTGTTTATCTTGATATTGACATCGCTGTGCCATTGGATTTCTCTGGAGTTCAGGCTCAACAACGCTTCAAAGTTTCATCATTCGACACGTTCAAAGAGGAGTGGTACGTCATTCCACCGAATGCCGATAACCTCATCCAATCCAAAGTACAAGCTGCTGTCAATGTTCCTAATAATATATCTGCAAGCCCACTGCACAACTGCTCTGTGACCAATCAAGTTGCTTTGGAAATTAATGCTACTGGCCATTGGCTCCTTCATGCCTACCACGACGGTATGCCGAAAACTGTTGGGGGCGACGATTTTTATATCACATTTCAAGACTACTCGGATCCCAATTTCATCGAAGAATTCGTGAGTCCAACGGGGGTTGCGAAAATAATCTACTTGGGGAATGGTGCCTACCATTTGGAGTTTGTAGAACCACCAACAAGACGCGCCATCCCTATATCAGATCAACCGTATCGCTCCTTTCAACCATCTGGAAAAGGGAGGGTTACCGTGTATTTTGTCTATACTTGTTTCATCGGAAGCTGGGATCCAGCCAGCAAAGTTGTCTGGCATAACAGTGGTGCATCTCGTGCAGTTTACTTCCAGGAAAATGTGACAAGTCCAAGGTTTCTGCAACCCTTCCAACTCCCAACACTACTGAACCCAGGACATGGAGCGGTTGATTTCGGCAACTATCATACTGTTGTTTGCTATGGAGATTCAGTGGGGAGAAACTTCTGTGGTGGCTCTGCCATTGATCACGATTGTCCAGTTCTATTTCATAAGGCAAACGTAATCGTATTCCCTCACACAGCCATGCCTGTTTCCTCAACAACCACTACCAAGTTCATGTCAAAGTTCGAGGGAGCATGTACGAGATATAACACCAGCCTTCTCAAGGACACCTCAACAGCTTTGATCTTGGGGTCTTCAGCTTGGGATATCTTGTTGTTTGACCAAAAAGGCGCATATCCGCGTTTCGACGATCACATTGCTGCTCTCCGAACGATCTTACTAAAAATCAAACAAGATCACCCAACATTTTCCCTCTATTGGAAGTCACCACAAGCGCTTCATGTTCATGCTCTTCAAGAGTCATGTTACAGGGATATTCGGTGTGTGGGTAGATGTCGATTCATGTCCAACCATTACGTTCGTGAAATTCATGAGCGACAAATCTCACTGATGAAAGAACTTGAAATTCCTGTGATTGACGTCTTCGAAATTTCTCTGCTCTCAGCAGAGTTGCATCGAGATGGGGATGGAGTGCACTATAGAAATGAGTTCAATTGGGCTTTGTTCAATTTGACATACCCCAAAGACTATCCCGAGGTGGATGTATGCGAAAGGATGAGATAAGGAATAAGAGTTGTGCTGCCGAAACTGCTTATGGAAACACTTTTCCCAAAGGACCCCTGTCATAAGTTCCATTAGGCTGCTGACCCTACCCACGTTCGCAAAGCTACGACAATTTGGTGGGGGGATGATATCCGAATTGATGATCTTTCTTTCCATGGAAAATTTGAATCAAGGTGATGCCCCTTGGAACGCGTTGGCGCGATAGAAGCACTACCAAAAAACAGATTCAAAGGGGGCGTCCCATACATCGTTACCAGATGATGTTCTTTTTGAACGTTTCCTGTCGCTCCAAAAAACCAGTTCTCTTTGTATGAAGACTGTCTCGCAGTACCCTTCTTTATAGTAGACTTCATTGTCACCCTCCGCATCAGCAATATTTTGAACAAACCATTCACAAAGATCAATGTTTTCACCACAGGAGTAGGCGTTCTCCTTAGCGATCATCACAATGGGAATCTCCAATTTAGCAGCTGCATGTAACATTCGCCGCAACGTATGGTGGGAGGGAAGTACAACCTTAAAATCCATCCAGTAAGAGGGAAGATGTGGACCCACCCTTCGAAGCAAATGCTTCAGGTAAGGAAACTCAGCTGTTGCGACACTCTCCTCAGGCCCTTCTGAAAAGGTGACTGCCCCATTGTCGAAATCTAGATTCGTATAGTACCCGAAAGGTGGACGTTGCCTCAACACAAAGTGTTCGGTTCTGCAAAGACCGCATTGATGATCAACCTTGATACTCTCGCGAATTTGAAATAGAGCTTCTGTTACACTGAGATTTGTATGGACAGACAAGCATCTGATCTCCTTCTTCCGAATGGAAGGAACCTTGACATTGAGGAATACATGAGAGTGATCGTCTTCTGGCTCCTCGCTATCTGAATTACTGTCCTCTCCCGCAAAGCCAGAAATCCTAAGTGTAAGTTGTGGATCCTGTGGAAGCAGTAGAATATTGCTCTCCAACAAGTTAAACCATTCTTCTGGCAAAAGGAAAGAAAGTCCGATTTCGAAACGTTTCGGTAGATTCCAGAGTTCCGACAGATTGCAATCTATTTTTGAAGGTGGAAGCTTGTGATGAATCATGTCGCATAGACACAAGTCAATCAAAGCCTCGTCTGCTGCCTCCATAACTGCGTGGTATTGCTCCAGGGTATCCAGACAAGTGGAACCGAACACGCAAGCACTGATCAGATGCTGGGCCACCTCCAAAGTCCAATTAGATCTCTTGATTATTCGACTTGAAGATTCTTGCATGTCATGCTCAAAGCAGCCTTTGAAAAAAGGGGAATGTTCCAAGACTTTATCAGATTGTTCTTTGGTTATTCCCAACACTCCATCCTGGCATTTGATCAAGAAACCTCCAGACCCAACGAAATCGGATCCTCGGCCAGTACTAGGGGAAGGCGTCTCTTTTTGCCTTTTCTCAGGTGGTTCTTCTTGCTGCATTTCCTCTTTTGTGTCAACTAAGCGGCGTTGTTTTGGAATCTTGCTCGTTGTTCGGCATGGTGGCAGCATGTTGTGTTGGTCACACGGCCAGATCCCATGGGCGGGAAAACAGAATAACTGAATCTTTGTATGTCATGATGCATGAGTCGTAGTATTGATGGTACTAACCTTATTACGAGTATTCACGTATATTGGTAACGTACATAATATTATGCAACCAACTCCACATTATTTTTTTCTCACATCAATGACTTTTCACTGGCGTTTTACGTGGGAATTGCGTAGAAACCATACTGCACATGGTTCGCCTGGCCGACTACCTTCGCTGTTCTGTTGCGAACTACGGTTGGAATGCTGCTGCTGGCAGTAAAGTTCACTCTTTTTCAGGACGACGTGTCGTTGGGGAGGGTAGAAAATAAAAAGTGACCCATAGTACGATACCAACGCTTGAATACTACTGCCAATAGAAATGGGCAATCAAGGTTCCCAATTGAGTAATGCCGAGTATGAAGAGCTCATGGGTGGAATCAACCGAGGTCTGGAAGAGAGAGTAACAGAAACAAAGAACACACAAGCCGTCGTCAAATTCTTGGATGCATTCAATCGACGAAACGAGCGAGTGATGCGAGGTTCGGCATCAGAACATGCCCAGTTTTGTTTCTATGGTACAGAACCAGGCATGTCGCTGGATTTTTTCTTCGACGGGCTTTGTGACCTTCAACGGTCGTTTCCAGACATTTGTGTCACCTATGATGTGATGGAAGAAATTGAGCCTGGAGTAGTTCTCGTGGAGACATTTCACAGTCGAGGAACACACACTGGCGTTCCCTTTGGTTTTGGACCTTATCCGCCTTTGGAGAGAACGGACATTGTCGTCGAAGAAACGTCGGATGTGACTTTTCATCTTTCCAAGGGGAAAATTGACAGAATAACAGTGAAACCGTCTGATGGCGATTTCGTTGGTCCTCCCGGCTATTATGATAAGATTGGCGGTATGCTGTGAGTGGAAATGTTGGATCCCAATCTACCTGTTGCCAAAGAAAGCGACCAACAGCGATGTACACAAGCCAACCACCGCGTGGGGCCGACACCGAAGGCAGAAGCTTCTTCAATTCCTCGAGGTATCGAATGGCCTCTGCAACCTTCCTATAGTTCGAGGCCTCCGAGCAACAAGAAGCGTCCACCATTGGCCTTGGAGCGACCATAACATACTCTCATGCTATGAAACACTTTCCATCATGTACCATACACTGCATGTCGGTGATCCAGAGACCAGCTGCCCTGTTGTCCTCCTACCCAAAGATTCGCCACAATGGGACTCCACAACATGTACTAGTACAATACAACTTCTAATAATAAAGCTATCAAGTTTACACTGTTCTTTATCATGTCGAAATGTTGATTTGGGGTTCTAGTAGGAATGTGGTGCACCTCTGCAAGAAGTTGGATGATGCCTTCCTCTCCCAGTCCTCCAAAGTGTGGTGACCTCATAAACCTTGTCATACAGGAGAAGTGATTGCAAGGAGACAAACCTTCCACCTTGACATAGGCACATCTTCTCTCTCAGGCCATTGTTTGAATGACCTAGTTGCCTGTCTCTTCACTGTTGGGAGTCGACTCCTGCTTGATCTGCACACCTTCCTGAACTTCTCGGATGATATCTGTGATCTCTGAAACTGAAAAGTTGCTTGAGATGTCATATTTCTTTTTTCTCGTTTTGCGTTTCTGGCCAAAGAACATTTCCCCGAAGGCTTTGTGATCCGTCCCAGGCTTCATTACGATATAATGGGCCTTGTATTCTGGTAATAGCAAAATACCACGCTCCAAAAGAGTATGCCATTCCAAGCGGGATATCTTAAGGGACAGAGTAGTACGACAGGGCGCAGACAGCAATTCAAGGAATCTGTTTTCCTTAGTAGGACTTGCCAAAGTAAATTCAACCATGTCACAGATACCCAAGTCAATACCAATCTCTTTCGCTGCCAATACCACTTCCTTGTACTCTGGTATACAATTCGCCCTAAAATACCCTACCAAGCAGGCTTGCATCAGTTCCCAAACAAACCCGTACGTCCAATGTTCTTTCTTCATGACACGGGGACGGCCCTCATTGGCACTGAGTTCTTCCAAGAATGTTTTAATATACGATGATTGAGAGGCCAAATCGGCGGAACAAGAGGGATTCACTTCGAAGACTGTGCCACCTTGACAGACTATATCGAATCCTTCGTATTCTTCACTCGGAGCACTCTCCGTTTTCAGCCTCTTCTCATCCTGAGGAGAATCATCGGTATCTTCTAGTTTCACTTTGGGCATTTGGGAATGACTACGAGTACTGGTGGAATGTCAACAAACAGTTCCAGCAAACTCTTGTTGTGCTGTTTGTTGGATGCTGGAATTTTGGCGCGAAAGACAGGCACAGTACTGTAGTCGTCTGAGTCATTCACTATCAACAGAAATCTACGGTTCGAGTACTACGTACCGTACCACCTTCTCTGTACGTGCTGTAGGAGCCTGTTGCATTGTCTAAAATAGGTTTACCAAAGGAAGTCCTTGTAATCCGCATCTTCCAGAGAGTACGCAATAGTCACCGCGTCTTCCGGATCCAAATTGGCGTGGGATGAGTATTTCCCCTCATCCAAACGGGCCAGTATATTGTCCATTTCGGTCACGTTCCCCCACACAGTTATTATATTCTCTGCTAGGAACAATTCGACAGTGCATTTTTCCTCCACACTTAGTATCAGTTCAAGTGTTTTGTACGTTGGATTCAAAATATCAAGGAACATGAGACGAATTTGCGTTTCGGCAAGTTCCAGAATATGAGGATCACGCCATAGACTCTTGAACACTTCCCGGATGGTATGCAGTGATTCGTCCAAAGGGCATTGGCCGCTTCTCCATTTGTTAAACTTCTTGACGTCCACAGAAGACGTCGGGACAAAGAGGTCCGACTTGAATCTGTTCCACATTCGAAACGATTCTTTGGTGGGATCAGCCGCGTCATCCCAAGACGCTTTGAAGGCTTCACGGATGTACTTTAGCAACTCGGGCGTTTGCAATTTACTTCGTACCATATACTTCAGTCGGTTTTCACGATAGGTGACATCTCGCGGTACATCCTTGACCGGCTCGTCGAAATCGTACACTTTTAGAACAACGGTGGATTGGCTTTTGTAGGGAATGAGCAATATGCCGGCCTCCAACAACATGAACCATTCCATACTGGTCAATTCGAATTCCAGGATAATGCGTTCCGGTGCCTTGAGCAACTCTGAGTATCGGGTGGTCTTTGTTGGGGATTGAGTATCGTACGTTATCATGTCGCACAACCTCAAATCCAGGTTGGCTTCTTTGGCTGCTTTCATCAATTTGTCATACATTGTGGGAGTTTGGACGCGAATGGTAGGTGCGGTACAGGCCCGAACCAAGTACTCTACCACAGCGTATTCTGAGCGTTCCATTTTCACCACTTTGGGTGCCGAAGCACTTGGTGGTGTATCTCCCAGAAAAAACGGGTAAAAATGTTTCGAAAATGACGCTATTTCGCGTGCCTGGTCTTCGGTAAGATTCAAGAGTTTGCCACCTTGACACTTGATCTGGAAGGCACCACTTGTAGGAGCTTTGGGGGTAGGCTTCACTTTGCTTGTTTTACGATCTCGAACCGCTTGTATGCGCTTCATGGCCTCTGGGAGTTCCAAATTAGTTTGAACAACGAATCGATCAGGCCTCTTTTGCGCCTTGTCTCTTTGGTCGGTGCCGTACTTCATAACAACAAGTTGGGGACCTTTATCGGGAACCAGGAACACACCTTGTTCCAGCAGTGTATGCCAGTCTGCTGGTGTGACAAAATCCAACGGAATAACAGTGCGAATGGGTGCACCCAACAACTCTCGCAATCTGTGCTCCTTTGTGGGGCTTGGCAAATAAAATTCCACCATATCACACAATCGCATGTCAAAGTCAAGCTCTTCTGCGGCATCCATGTATTCAATGTAAAGCGGCATGTACTCAAGCTTGATGTGCTCGTCCACAACAAACGACATGATCAAGGCCATGACAAAGTGATATTCCCATTCTGGTTTTTTCAAGACAGCAGGTTTTCCAGCAAGTAGGGCTTGTTCAAATAACTTTTTGAATACCGACGATTGAGCAATCAGTGCTCTACCCACGTCAGCACCACCTTTGAACTCTTCGCCGTTCTTGCAAACGACAGTGAACTCTCCGAACTCTCCCAACTCCTGACGATTGGAATTGCTGTCATTGTTTGTTGTGTTGCCTTTATTGGAAGAAGCCTTCTTCTTACTGTTTTTCTTCTTGTTGTTCCCTTTGGGTGGCATCTTCTTGGCTCAATTGTGCTAGCAATGCGATTGCAAGTGCCGATGATAAGAATGGGGAAATGAGATCGCTTCCTTCCCTCTCGTTGCCGCCATCCGTCCAAAACAGACTCAGTCATCTGAGTCAAAGATTGCTTGTGATGATGCTATTATTCGATCGAATCGTTGTCGTCACACGAATGGATCTTTGGGGCCTTCTTTAGCCCTTTTCAATGACAACCCATCAAAAAGTGACACGGATTTCGCCATCACTGTCGATTGGCCATTATTTCTCAACGCTTCACTCGTTGGAACAGTTGTTGCTCTTAGTTTTGACACCTTTCCATTCACTTCCATCTTCCACCATGACACAAGGACTCACCAGCGATAAGGACTACACTCGTTGCCCTTTCTCCATTGGGCTCTTCATCGGAACTGCCGCCTTGTTTGCTTACATGGCTGCCCAATCTGCCGCCGCTGCCAAGGCCTCTTCCAGCAAGCCAGACAAGTAGGATGGTGCTTAGAGTACCTGCCATTGTATTCGCAAGAGGAGAAAAATGACTACGAAATAAGCTAGAACCTGAATCATCTGACTCGAAATAATGCTTTCACTTTTTGTGTACAACCGATACAAATCTTGGGTGGGCTGTCGCTCCGAATGGCCTGACGAGATCCACTGGCACGACACAAAACAAATTCTCCCCATGAACGGGATCATCCAGGTAGAGCGAGAGGAAGATTTGAAGGCCCCAAGTCGGAAGCACTTTTATATACTGTTTGCTCGAGACGGCACAGAAATGCCCAGCCAAGAGGCACAATGGACATAAAGGTTCATGCATGTTCGCGATCTCCTACTATTGTTTAATAGTACTTCTTTCCCTCGTCGCTCAACGGATCAATCTCGCTTGTACGCTCAATCAGATCGAAGATGCGAATGGCTGCCTCACGTGCCTTCCCAGAGTCGGTCAAACCGCTCATTGCTGCAGCCAATCCCGACAACGACATCATCAAGCCGAACAATGCAGTGAGACAATCCTTCACGTCGTACCCTCGATTCTCCAAGCACCAACCTGCAAAATAGAATAACAAGGCATATCCTGTTTCACAACAACAGTAACGCGGGTTTAGACTCCAAGAATTGCGAAGTGAATATTGCATCCTGCCATTGCCTTGGCCACTCACCATTCATCAGGCAAAACGAACCGAGACCTTGTGCTATGTTGTGGATACAATTGGTGATTAAAGAATTGTTTCCAACCTTCTGACGCATCGAGTCTCTGTATTCCGCAACCCGCACTTTCTCCATGCACAGAGAAGCAACAACCCGAATGTTAACAAGAGTTTCCACCACAATCGCTCCCTCGGAACTATTTTGGGCATTCTTCACGAGGTCACCCTCATCTCGTCCCATCATACGCGATCGTTGTACGGCACGTCCAAATGTCATGAAGGGGAGAATACCCAATGCTACGAAGGCAAACTGTTGCAATAGTTGTAACTGTGAGTCATTGATTTATGGACTTCAATCGAGGTTGAATCCCTTCTTACCTCCCACATGAACACAAAGCTGATAGTCAGTCCAGTACCAACGCTGGCCAATGCAAGCGCAAAAGTACGGATTGGTTCACCAGAGAAAGAATGAAGGATTGCTGCATCGTCCGAAAGTTGTGTGGTGATCTGTCCGACGGACCTCATATCATACCAAGCGACTTCTTGTCGGATTAAGGCCTTGAATGCCAAATCTCGTACTCGCTTGTTGATTCTCTCTGTGGCGGTCCCAAATCCTTTGAAAACCATCAGGTTCCCTAGAAGCGAAATCGAAATCAAACCAGCAATAAGGGCAATGGTTTTCAAAGATTGGTCCTTCATTTCATCAGCTGTGAAGTCCCAGTATTCTTGGCATGACAAGAAGCCGCCCGGGACGTTGCTCCCATCCTCACATGACAAGGTAACCTGAAACAGGGCCTCTGCGTAGACGAAAAAGATTGAGACTACCCAGACGGTGGATTACAACAACAGCTTATTTGTCATACCTAACATGTTCGCCATGACGATACCTTGGCCGGGGAACCTGTCATGCAAGATGCAGAAGAAACCAAGTGTGAGTTTGAGCATCACAATTTGTCCACATGTGCCGCTTCAGGCTTACGTCAATCCTGCCAGGATGGCTCCGAAGCCTCCCAGAACAAAAAAAGGAACTTCTTGTCTAGCCAACTCTCTGGCCTTGTTCTTGCTAGTGGCTGCCTTTTCCTCGTCCACAAGTGGCTCTTCATGCTTTGATTGAACTGTATTTTCCTCTGGTCCTCGCATTTCTTCTGTTTCTTGAGCGGCCGCGGTCTTTCTGCTCAATATATCGGAAATATTGATCCCGCCATCCAGGGCCTGCAGTTCTTCTAGTCGCCTGAAGGCGCCATTTGTTTTCGACATCAGTTCGTCATACGTTCCAGCCTCCCTTACTTTTCCATTATCAAAGTATACAATCTTGTCTGCCCGCCTGATTGTGGACAATCGGTGAGCTATAACAACCGTGATGAGGTCCGAGTCCTTCATAATGTCGTCAAGAGCATCCTGTACCACCATTTCGGATTCGCTATCCAATGCGCTTGTTGCCCTGTATCAAGCAAATAATCAGGTACCATCGAGTATCAAATCGTATAATTCTTGCATTCACAGCTCCTACTTACTCATCAAGCAGCAAAACTTTTGGTTTTCGCAGCAGCGCCCGAGCAATCTGAGGTAGGTCATTGGAATATGTAAGTACTTTCGATCATCATCTCAGAACAAAAAATGGAAATAACGTACCGCAATACGTTGCTTCTGACCGCCACTCATTTGAGACGAGGAGGCAGTCCCTACCCGAGTGTTGTAACCATCCGCTGTACGATATAGAAAATGGACATGCTGTCAGAAAGAAAACGCCGTAACACGGGATTGATTCCTTTCCAGACTTACGAAACGTCGAAATAAACTGGTGGGCATTTGCATGCCTAGCCGCCTCCTCAACCTCCGCTTGGGTGGCCCTGGGCATTCCAAATTTGATATTCTCAGCAACTGTCCCATCGAACAACGTAGGCTCCTGGCTCACCAATCCGATCCTAACATTCACAGAAAAATCATGGTGTCAGGAAGCAGTGAACACGCAGATATAGAAACATACAGCCGAACTCACTCATTTCTGTACCAACGAACGTTGAGGTCTTTAATATCATCGCCTTTATACGCAATGCGACCTTTCGTAGGCCTGTAGAACTCTTCTAGGAGTTGAATAATAGTCGACTTGCCTTGCCCGCTTGGCCCCACAATTGCCAGCGTTTCCCCGTCTTTCACGGTCAAACCCAGACCACGAAAGATCTCGTTGTCAGGGCGGGATGGATAAGTGAAGTGAACGTTTCGCACGTCAACAACGGCCGTGCTGGAGGCAATTGACTCACTCTCATTCCAGTCGATGACAGAATCTTTTCCCTCGCTGCCGAGACAGGATGAAGGGTTGGCGACATCATGGGCTGCAATTTCAACGTTGCTAGTTCTCTCTTGTGAACTCTGATCGTTCGCTCGCTTGCCTTTCTGAGCTTCGACCAGATCATAGTAATGGCCATTTTGCCCAAGCAGTTCCTCATGCGTACCAATCTCCACTATCTTTCCTTGGCTAACAACTGCAATTGTATCAGCGTTGCGAATGGTAGACAACCTGTGAGCAATTACGATCACAGTTGTTTCGCCATTGGACATGATCATATCTAGTGCTTCCTGTACGATTGCCTCACTTTCAGAGTCCAACGCACTGCAAATGCAGACACATGATGAGAGATGTTGTCGGTTGTGTGCCAGGAAGACCACCCGACCTTACCTTGTGGCTTCGTCCAGAAGAATGATCTTGGGTTTGGATATCAATGTTCGAGCAATGGCAACACGTTGTTTCTGACCGCCAGACAACTGCGCGCCTTTGTCTCCGACTTGCGTGTCATATCCATCCTGAAGACTACTGATGAAACCATGGGCATTCGCTTGACGAGCCGCAGCCTCTACTTCTTCGTCCGATGCGTCAGGCTTGGCAACTCGGATATTTTCCTTGATTGTCGCAGAAAACAGCGTAGGTTCTTGGCTGACCAAGCCAATATGGGATCTCAACCATTCGACATTCAACTTTCTCAAGTCCACTCCGTCCAAAGTCACATTCCCACATATGG